>JAODTK010001680.1:0-10552 GCA_026419785.1 Sclerodactyla briareus | reverse complement strand
TTCGTGGAGAACGGTGGCTAATCATATGGCACCCGGCATGGCAAGGATGCACAGAAGTCTTCGGTGTCTTCGGCTTCTGCCGTCTTATTGGAATTACATCCCCATATTCCTTTAAATAATCCTCCTCTGCTTTCCCTAATTCGATCTCTTCCCAAAATCCACCCAAAGGGCGCGATGAGGCCATCAATTACCACGAGCCATTTCCATAATGACTGCACATACTCCCAGAGTCTCGCTACTTGTCCAATAACCCGCACTCCGTTTTTGACCTGCCTCCCGAACTCTGTGCGCTCCCCCGTTCATTAAGTAGATGGTCAGATTGTTCGACATACATGAAGTAGCGTATTATCGTGTGTAATCCGGTGTTCGGAGCGGCCACACCGAGGCTGTTGCCCTAGCATTATTGGTCAGTGGTCTTTTGAAAGGCATTCATTCTTTAGAGGTTCATTCATGCGGGAGGGTCTGTGTACTAAGGTATGGACATGAAGCGGTAATTGTTGATAATGGGTTTATTGCAAAGGGGAGATGATTCTATTAATCTTTAAGATGATGCAATGAATGATGGTTCAGTCATCAGGAGGAGATGTTTGTTATAGGAGAAGAGGAGGATGCTGGATGAAATTACATTAATTTTGGAACTAATAGGTAGAATATTAGAATAGATTAGCGGAAGTTTACGTCATGTATGATATAAGATCGACAAACTGGCATATAGAATTGAACAAAACTATCATAATAGACATCAATAATATCATTATTCTTTCAAAGTATTGAGGTGTTTTTCAAAGACGAAAAAGCATGTGCAAGTTTTTTTTTTTGTGTTATGTTGTACATTGTAAACGAAAAATTTGCTAAAATAATGAATGAAATTCAATAATCATAATATAGGCTTTCTATATAGTTATGCAAAAGCCTCAGCCCTTACAAAAAATGGAAGGCAACGTATGTACAAAGGGCAATCTGAACCTATGAAATGTCAGGTAAATATGCAAAAAATAAACTATGCACCTTAACGTGAAGCCTCTTCAAAGGGTAGAAAATTGGGAGTTCAGAGTTTAAGCAGGTTCCCCCGCAAAGCCTAGAATTACGGACCATGTTACGAAAATACATCATAAATGGACATGAAAAGGAAAGTTTTTAACTTGGTTTTAAAGGTACTTGTCCGGAGTGGTATCGAACTGTGACAAATGCTAGAAGAGATCCCGCCTTTTCACAGGTGCGCTGCTGCATAGGACGGACCGGAAGGAATGGAAATGTTTTTAACTGATGAAAGAGATTGGGATTGGAGTTGTCCTGTGTCCACCTGTTTTGGTGATACTCAGTAATCTTGGTGTCTTTACTGTATGATCCTCTGTGGGCTGGTGGTTGCATGTATATGCCCAAGGGGTATTCTTGCCTGGAGTAAGAAACAATGCTGCATTCACAGAGGGGGTGGGCGGTTTGGTGGGCGGGGTTGGGATAGAGGGTGGGGTCGAGTGGTCCTGACCCTCCGTCCTTCATGGAGGGCCTCTTTTGCTGTGGTATCCTCTGGGGGCTGGGGTTGCAGAATATGCCCAAGGTATTCTTGCCTGGAGTAAGGGAAGCAAGCTGCCGTCCCGGGAGGGGGCTGGGGCGGGGGGCATGGATTAGAGGGTGGTCGAGCGGCTCCCTTGACCTCCTAACCTTCATGAGGGCCTCTATACTTATCTCTTTTTTACACACAAAAATTGTTCTTACTTCTCTGCCTTTGCCTCATTGGAAGAATTCAGGGAAAGACTTGGCAAATGTTCTGTACTTTGAGGTGTGTGGGTGCGTTTTACACTCACCCCCGCTCGGGGTTCAAACCCGCGCTCGGTTTCCACGGGGTAAAATCGTAGTGGAAACGCTCCTTCGACCCGTGTTGGACCCGGTCACCCCGTGTCAACACCGAGACAACTCCGCGATAGACCAGGGTTGACCGCCCTAGCGCTAGCTTAACTTCGTAAGTGTAAACGCAACGCGGGGTTGCCACGGGGTTTTGCCCGAAGCTCTTGACCTTGCTTCCGCCCGCAACTCCGTGAAATCAATACACACATGTCGTGTGCCGACTGGACTAGAAAATTACAAACTGCTGTATGGTATACTGTTGTGGGCAGAGGGGTATTTCGCTAAGTATTGTACATACGTGTATCGTGCATTTTTAAGTTGCACATTTCTCTATCGTCGCGTTGTGCTGTTACTTTTTTCGGTTTGTTAATCTTTCAGTTTATCATCTCTTCTTGAGACATTTCGTAGTAGACATTCTACATTTACCGGTTGATTTTTCCGTGAAGTATTCTCAATTACTTAAATTTCGCCCCCGACTTTTTGGTTGCTAATTTTTTTTTGAGGGGCAGAATAAAACTGCCTAGGCTAAGGCTTATCCCAATAATGCAGCTCGGGCTACTCTATACAGTTCGTGAGTTTCATGAAGTTTTCGTACCATGTGAATGAATGAATGATCATGAAAAACTGTATACAACTATGTTAAAAGTGCAGTCTATTATGGTCCACAGTGAGTAGAGCACCCCCCTCCCCCCCAAGAAAAGAAACTGTCTCAGGTACTGCACTTCTATGTTAGGTGCAATACGAGGCGTGGTGTTGTCAGTCTGTGGCATTTGTGCTAATCGCATGGATGGCAATATGGCGGAATCATAGCCGTATATTATTTATTTTTGCTGACATAACCGACATGTTTTCTATTCCATTGGTGTTGCATAATTTCACATATAATCTGCAATTGCCACAATATAATAACTGATAATAGTGGTTTAAATGAATAGCCTATTAGGTTTGTTTGAGCCTATCATGTCCAGTATTGTGGTCATTGTCAAATAGAAGATGTGGAGGCTGAGTGTCTTCAAACATTATACAGTAGTAATAGCATGTTTGCATGATTTCCTGTGCTAGCCGTTGGTACAAAAACCGATCCTTTCCTTAAGAATCAATCACACGCCCAGTCATATTCGCCTACGGTGCATGATCTGCATTACCATCATTACACCTCCGAAAAGCATTATTCCCCGTTCATCAATCGGGATGATGTTGTAGCATACGAAACCGGGTCTAAACTACAACCTGTGCTACCCTCACATATCCCACAGTACAGAAAGCCTTCACTGCACTTCCCGTCGCTGGCGCTTGCCTATAGTTTTGAGTTTCGCGCGTTTTGCCAGATGTAAACAAAGGCCAATACTGTCTGTAAACACACTCGCGCGTCAGGGTGAACCGTGCGCGAAGAGGGTCCAGTGTAAACAGCCGAGGGAGGATCTTAGTCCGATAGGACCCTTGGAGAATAACCCCGTGAACGGGGTTCTGATGTAAATGCGGCTACCGTTGTACACGTCAATGTAGTCACACTAATCCCACTAGACAGAATTTCTCTGATGAAACTGCTACTGAGTGAAATTTCGTACATGGTTAGCCTAGGGCTGGGTCTATATAGGTTTTCCATTAGATTCGAGGCACAAAGGTTGCTTAAACAAGGGAGATATTTAATAGGGCCCTGGCGGCTAATATAGTAGTCTTGGTATGGGTACAGTCAGTATATATATATGATTCCAACTGGAGTGAGGCAACCTTTCTGGACGGTCTTATACCAAATGCCATTGTGATTTGATTGAGGAAATGGGGAGTATGCCATTATGAAGGAAAATCAAATGGGTTCCCCTGCCAATGACGGATCTTGTTGCCCCCCCCCCCCCACAATTTGACTATGCATTCTACCTACTCGCCGGCTACCCTGCCGACGTGGTACATAATGCTCTGAGGGCAAATATGGTTACTATCACAAGCAACAGTAGGCTAACCTTGGGAAGGAAGGAGATTGCCTCACCTTCTTCCATCTAGTCCATCTCCGATATTCAGTCCGGGGCCAGGATGTAACTCAAGGAAATACTGGGGGGGGGATTTTGCACCCTCCCCCCTCAAATTCTGAATTCTATCATCTATGGAGGAGAACTGAGAGTAGATGCGGTTTTGATGAGGCTTGGAGATCAAACAGATTGATGGGAGAAATTAGGGGAATGAATGGGAGAGTGGCAAGGTCATTAAGTACGTGGGGATATACTAGATGAGTGGAAAAGGTTGTCATGCCGTAGGAGTTATTAGTTGGTTACTAGGTATCAGTTAATAATAATTAGATTACAGGTTCTGTGATTATGGTATCGCGCTATAAGATCTCAGGAAGTAGTGCATACATGCATGCTAATTATGCTCAATCAGTTTGTTTCTTAAATATTATGCCATTGTTTAGTCGGTAACCACTGACAAACGAGCATGGATTGCAAAGGAGGATAACACTCTCTCCAGTACGGTGGCACTTGCCCGTCGTTGCTACAGGGTAGTACCTCTTTTTTTTTAATATGATAATATGAAAGGAGATGAGTGTCACTCTCAAATTGGCGTTTGGAGTTATGTAAGGGGTTCGTTTACCTGGTAAGTCTTGAAGCAACATCTAGTGTGAGTTGAATTCCCAGGGCACTGGTCGATGGCACGACATTATTCATGGGTGTATTCAAGTTCATGTGTTGTGGTGTTTCAATGTTTGGGCATCTCATTCGCTCATCAGAAACTGCATGACCATGCTTTCCCCAGAGATGGTGCCGTTTCTTATTCTGTCATAGACAAATGTGACTGAATTGAAGGCACCCTTTTCAATCCAATGCCCAACAGCTCCACAGCGACCCCAGCTGTCAATGACATACTGTCGCTTTGCTCACACCCAATGTACACTTGCTCTCCACTGCTCGGACCCCTCATTCCAACAAGTGTTTTTTGCTAATTGATATTCAACATTTCCACTAAAAGTGGCTATATTTTTACATTTGGGGGGGGGGTGACCTTATTTCTCGAATTGAGGGATGGACATGTCCCCTCTCCCATCCGTCGGCACATCCCCTCTTCCTCGATTGCCACCAGGTGCGGTTCTACGGGGGGGCTAGGTGGGCTTCAGCCCCCCCAAAATCCTCCCAAGCCCCCCCCCCCACGATCCTACCCCCCCCCCAACGTTTGTGGTCTGCCCCCCCCCAACGTTTGTGGTCTGCAGCCAGGACGTGCAAATTTAGTCTCCATATTGTTTGCGAATTGATAGATATTCATTCTGTAAAGTAAAATAAGTTCAACGAAAACTGAACGTTGCAGAATGACAACTGACAACACAACAATGTCAGGCTACAGAAACAACTATTTAAATAGCCCAGCAAACTATTCCAAGGAACTTCCTCCTCTGCTTGACCACAGGCCAGACCGCGAGTCCCACAATCAATGGATTCCCTTCCATAATGTCGCCCACTCTACAAACTTTTGTCCAACCCAAATCCTGATAATTGCTCTATGGGAGGATTATCCAACAACCCAATGAAGCGGTGGTCAAGAGAGGCCGTTTCCGGTGCTCTGGCAGTCCGAGATTTTTCAAAAAATTTCTTGTACGCTACGTGCCAATCAGTGGTGGTGCTCCGATTAGATAGTCTAGCAAAACGATAGCCCCCCCACATATTTCCTCTAGAACCGCGCCTGATGCCACCCATGGCCCAAATTACAATAAGGAAACCATGTTTTTTTTTCTAATTGAAACTAGAAATACTTGATCACTCAAGAAGTTGAGTTCTGCCTGAGGCTGTTGTATCCCACTGTCATTGACTGTGTCCCACTGCTAACAAATACCTGGTATCCCAAAGGAGGCCAGGGGTAACTATATAATCTATGTACTATGTAGCTATAACTAACCGATATCTGAAAAATGTAATTTCCATGGTGTCAGCGTTGGCGAACTTTATGGAGTGCCCTGCTGACTCGCAGGTCACAGTGCTATCAGACATTATCTACACATTGTTGGAATTGATTTACAAAGCTATTCATGACAGTCATCTATTATCTGACTCAACTACATATCCTGGTGTATCCCACTTAATCTGTAAAAGAGAGAGCAGTGCAACTAGTACGCCGACCAGTCAGGGTCCCTCAGTTAATTCCAGCCAGGAATTCCTAAAACCTCTTGTATCCTTCTTTCAACTAAATCTGTATGCGTGTTGACTTCCTGGCCATCCCCCATCTTGCCAGAATAATGGGTTCCTTGACTGCCTCCTTCCACTAAATCTGTGTGTTAGTGTTGATCCCCCTCCTAGCAGCTGCAAACAATGGTGTCCCTGACTGGTGGGGGTTGCGAGTTCCCCCCCGCCCCTCAGAAACCAAGGAGTCCCCCCTCCCCAGAAAAAAAAGAGCTACTATGCATACTCACTTACCCATATTGTCGACATTGCAACACCTAATTTACCACAATCTAGCCACCCTGGCAAATTTGAAGGGCTCCATCTGGCCCCACCATCCTCCTTCTGAATTTTCCTATTGCTAAGACTGGCAATGGTATAGTGGCAATTCAATATGGGTAAGTATTTAGCTTGCAGATTCACAAACCTTAGAGCGTTTGGTGTATTTATATGAACTGTTAAGTGTCTCTCTTGTCAATTCCTCTACCATCTCGGGGATTTATTCTAGGAGATATCATGGTGTTTTTTGTATAAAGAAAAGGTTTTTAATATTAATTTCCTTGTTTTTTCCACCAGTCCCAGAGCAAGATCCAGGCCATTCTTAATGGCAATTCCCTATTTTCTGAAACTGGGTAGTAGTACCTAGTGGGCATACTCCAACTCAATCCACAAATTTTATATTCGTCACATTTCCATACTACTGTAATCAGCAACCATTAGTTACATTGACTGTCGTCTAGCCATCATTATTTCACCTCTCCCAGATCTGGAAAAAACAGAATTGGTGGTCCTAGAAGAGAGACCACTTGGACCCTGTAGGCAATGAGGGGGGGGGGGAAGGGGCAGGGGGTTGAGTGAGTCATACCACACCAACGTTATCATGGGTGGTTGGGCCCTTAAATCGTAGGTGAAGAAGATACCCCTCTTCACTTCCTTTTTAGGAGATTCATCGGTGGGTCAATTCCAGGGTCTTCTGAAACCGGCTTGCACAATCTTCCCCCCGCACATTTGATTCCAAGAATAATGTGGCATGAACTGACTTCAATCTCTTTTGCACTTTATTCCGTCGGAGGACAAAATTCGGGTCATTCTAGACATGGAGGACAACTACCTCGCTTTCGAGAGGGGCTATGAGTGCTTGGGAGTCGCTTCCGGGGACTTCAGAAGGAGAAGCTCTACCCTGCGTTCCGCAGTATATGGGAACACGGAGGTGACGATGTTCTAATCGGCGATGCCCCTCGACGGATGATGAAGGCCCCGGCTGGGATTTTTACGGGTCACCTCTTATTTTTCCAGAAGAAAAACATGTGAGTATCTTTCGAGGTGGGAGGTGTGGTTAAACAGAAGTGAAGAGACGGGGATCTTGGCCAAGCCCCGAGGGAGAGGGCAATGGCTGCAGGGGCTTTCCGTTCGGCGGTCTGATGATGGTAAGTTAAAAGAATGAAGGCAGTTCGGGGTTAATGATGATGGGTGCTGGATACCATTACAGGGTTATGATGATGTCGATGCAGGTAATGGTGACCAGTGATATACATGGTAACACAGGCCATAAGGGCACAAGTGGCGGAAGCAGGCTTTGGATATAAACATCAAATTGGCAGGCTAAAGGTTGAGACTGAGCACGTAACATAGTGAATGATGGAATGTATAAAAATGGTGGTGATGTTGAGGAAGGGGTTACAATGTGTGCTTCATGGAACAGCAGGAAGATTTTTGCCTGGCTTGTATACGCCATGTGCCCTTACAACGATACAAGGGGTATAGGTATTTAATGGTTATCGCGGAAACAAAGTTGTAACATAGAAATAGAGGATTATTGGAACAGTGTAGAATGCTATGCCCTTCCCTCCTCCAGGACCACACCCCCCCCCCCAGCCATCTGGGTAGTTTAGATTGTGGATAGAACAATGAGAAGTCCACTCTCTGTTCTTAATTAATTGTCGCAATAGAAGCGAGGAGGTGTGTAATTGTGTTTGGAGGCTAAGAATGTTCATCAGTAGTTTAATGTCAGAAGGAAAGGCAAATGCCTGTAAGTTTTGCATCTTAATATGCTATTTTTAACCATCCCATGGTAGACTGAAATGAGTGCAGAGGGGCAGGGGCGTTCTTCCCGAGAAAGAGAGATAAACTGGAAGGAGAAAAAGGAAACGGGATAGGACGGAGGGCAGGAAGGAAACATAATGAGCGCAACGAACTACGGAACGTACGAGTAGGCCCGCCAAAAAAGTTGAAAAACAGGGAAGGGGTTCTGTCAATAGCATGCACAAGAAGTTGTGATGGTGGATGCGGGAGCAGAATTTGAAATCCCTGACTGGTATCGGAAGGAGGATTAGGGTAGGGGGTGGTCCCCCTCATCTTTGGAATCTTTCCTAATTTTGAAAACAGCGAAAATACAAAAGGGTGCCTCCTAATGGGGCCTCATAGGGATTGATATCCTTGCTGTGAAATATTGACTAATATCCCCAGTGGTAAGAAATAGTGAGATATTTGTTAGTGATGGGTGTGGCCTGGATCGTTTTGACGGTCCTGGGGAGGGTACGAGGCGGAGGGGTTCCCTGTCTGTTAAGGTATAACCATTTATTTTCCTGAAAATGATTGTGAAATAGAAAAGGGTTTCCTGACTAAAAAAGGGTGGGAGGGGAGCTACTCACCTCCGTTATTGTTCATACCTTCGGCTGCTCCCGTAATTTCCCCCCAACCACTACAATAGCTCCCCTGTACTCTGCAAGGAAGTGGTACACTCCCCCCCCCCAGTCCCTTGAACAGCAATTGCCCCCACTAGTCTCAATGGGTATGTCAAAATACAATCCTGACATTGAGGCAGTCCAATTTGGCGGGGGAGGGGTTTCCTTCCCCCCCTTGCCGTACGGGAAGGCTGCTACACTGCTGTATAAGTGGTGTTGACACATCAACATAAGATTGGTTATATAGGGTCTCTGAAGAAGTAGGATAGCTGCAATTGAAATATATTCCTAGTAGTAGATGATATAAATACAGCAAGGGTTGATAACTGCTGATATTATATGGAAAAAACCCAAAAACAAACTCATAGCAGACTTTGAAATGTCAGGGAAATTTATTGCATCCATGAAACCCTCTTTTGTCATCTCCCTGTTCGTCATATCTCTAGTCGAATCAGTCATAGTTCCAATCCGGCCAGAACCTACAACCCCCCCGCTTATCCAATCCCTCACGCATCTTTCTGTTACCCTCTCTCAAGAAAGTATAGGTGTCTTCATTGATGGCAGTGGAAATTGTTGAAGATATCCCCTCCCACCATTGAACTGCACTAACTACCAGTTTTAGCCGTAGAGCCTTTTCTGCATGTGAAAAACAAACAAATATCCCCATCAGCAAATTCTCATTACTGTCAGCAACTGAAGAGCTCATCTAAGATATCCGCACTACTATGTGGTGAAAAAATCTTGGAATTTTCCTGAAAGGTCAAGGTCGATCGATGCCATTGCCGCCCCTATTTTCTTTTTTCCTTCCTCCCTTTGTTGGATTATTTCTTACCTGGTTGCAAACTTATTTTCTTCAGATTTAGAGTGGATGAAACCCTCCATATCCCTTGTTTTTTTTTGTTTTTCACATGTACACTTATTTCCTCTAACGTGAAAGTTGAAAAATCCTAAGGGGATTGGGGGGTTAGGGGCCTCAAATCTCCTTCCTAGGAGATTCACCAACCCACTTCTTATTAGAATCCTTTAACATTGTTGAACATTTTGCTGTTTGCGCCTATTTTTCAATCACTGTTTCGAAAGTGACATTCAATGGTTGAATGGTCATTTAGCACATCTTCTTTAGGATTTCAGAAAACAACTATCAATTCACGAGACACAAAAAAAATCAGACAACTCCGTAGCCAGATAATCCTGATTCAATCATATGGGAATTCATCACTATGGGGGGGCCGTTTCCTTTTCCATATTTTGGTAATATTTTCCCTTCCTTGGAGGTATTAAATATACGGAAGAATGAAGTCTGGCCACCAGATTTATTGCTTCCATCCAGGCAGGACTGTGGTAAGGCTATTACTCACCCAGAGGACTTAGAGAACAGATTCTAATTGCTGTCAGTTGGAGTATGATTGTCTCCTCCTTGAAGGTATTTCTTGGGTGTGGCAGATGCTGGATGTAAACATTCATGCAGGGAGATGGGAAGGACTTCCATAACTCAGTGGCTTTAAAAACTGAGTCGGCAGGAAAGGTGGTTGCTTGTTTGATTAGGTCAGGAGGTGGTTTGCATGTTTGATTACGTCAAGATGATGAATCGGCCAAATATTGTTGGGGGGGGCGACTTCAATTTCCAATGAACAGTAATTGTGTTAGAAAGATAATGCAAGCGGTGGATTTCCCAAATATCCTTCAGTGGGCTACACGGTTCATTGCACAAATGAAATTACTGCACATTTAATCATGACCATTCGTGGAAATAATGAAATCTGATCTCCCAATATTGTGAAATCCTGCACCCTCTGTGATCTCCCCAATCCATTAGGGTAATGACACACATAATCATCCACACTTGAGCAAACTTGTCACAAACTTGTATTGTATGCTGCTAGG
>JAODTK010001679.1:0-23918 GCA_026419785.1 Sclerodactyla briareus | reverse complement strand
TATTCCCTCTAGACGGGTGTGAGAGGGTGGGTGTGAAATCCCTAGGGAGGTGATTGAGTAGTAGATGTCTAAAAAGGGCATACTCTTATATTGTTTATAATGGTAGGGTACAGAGGGTGTTGTCAATGATGCATGAAAGGTGAAATATTTAAGAGGTATTGGGATATTAAAGCCACATTGGAATCTTGTATGGTTTGCATGGTGGACTAAAGAAGAACTCACTGACTCGCAACCAGCGAGACACTGGGGGGCGATCAGCCTTGTTTGAAGCCGATGTCGCGGGTAGGCTTTCAAAAAAAGATATATTCCGAGTGGTGTCACCTAACTTGTAGTGACCCAAGCTTAAGGTTTCTTGTGAGGGTCCCATAATTTTTCCTTTCCAAACCAGAAGCTAACTTGGCTTTACAATGTTTTTCAACATATTCAAAAGGGAATTATGTGATGAAGGAGAAATAGCTTGGAACAATTTTGTCTCGCCTGAACAAAGTTAGGGAAGAGACTAGCAATCACTTTTGACGTGTGTAGGTTTTGTCTTAGAGTTTGGTGTGTGTGTAGTTTTTTTGTGCAATTGATGGTGATTGTGTGTATATGTTTGTCCCACTTTCTCCCTTACAGGATTCGCTGAAAGTGTTACTGATTTTGTGGAGTTGTGTATGTAGTATCGGGGTGGTTGGAAGCAGTTCAGGAGTTGAGGTCAAACTTCTCTAGGGTCAATTTCGGGCCATTTTGCAAAAAAAAACTGCAAATGCTTCTCCTACCGGTCAAGTCGGATGTTCATGAACCTGCCAGTATTATCAGTAACCAATTGTACATACGGTCTTAAGAATGTGAGGTCCAAAGGTCATCTAGGGGTCTTTTGGCCAAGAGGCCTTCTCTCTCTTCTTTCTTCTTACATGAATATCACATTGTGTGGAACCAAAGAACATTTTTAGAGAATTTTTACTATGATTCAAGAGAGTATGACATGTCAATACAAAAGCAGTTCTTATGCAGATTGGAATGACCAATAAAAAAACAACAACACACATTTCACTTGTAACGGGTCATATTGGCAGGGGGGGTTAGCTACTGGTCCAGTGCACTCTTGTTGCCTAAATGCAAGGAAGCGTTTAATGACTTTTACTGTGCAGAAAAAATGAAACCCTATCAGGTATTCTCCCCCTTAAATTTCACAATTTTGGGAAATTTCATCCACCATCGTGAGAAACGTGTTTCTAGCAATTTACCCTTGTGTAAATTTAAGGTGTTTCAGTCACTCCATACTATTCGATTAAGCTCTTGAATAACAAGTGGAATTCTTGATGTATTTGTTAAGAGGCGGACCTACAAGTCCCATTGAAGAATATTTGTTATGGAGTTTTGTTTACTGATATTGTTCCATTATGCTTTGCATTCCTTGTTTTTTAACAGCTTGGTCTGAAAATATCTTATTTGTTCCACTTATCTGTCTTGTGCGACAGTTGAACAGTGAGTTTGCTGCATGTTTTCAGCACAAACAGAAACTAATGATTATTGACTTTTTGGGATATTTTGACCATTTAAACCCGGCTAGTCAATGTTCATTGAATATATACATATACATATAATATGACGAAGGACCTGGGCCGAATTGCCATCACCCCGGTCCTCTCCAAAGTTATGAAACTATAGTAACCAGCAGTTTTGACTTTCTTGAGTTTCATCACTCTCTCATCAGTGACCACAGTATGGTTCGGCAATGGCCCGATCTAAAAAAACTCTGGGGACCTCTATCTTTTGTCACCAAACAGTGGGCCCAAGCCATTCAGTTTGCGAGTGAAAGTAGGGCTATGCCCTTGATGATCTCTAGGCCTTTGATCGTGTTTGGCAGACGCCGGACTCCTTGCCAATTAACTTCATTTGGTTTTCAGCCCCCTTCTAACTTCTTTGACTGCCAGTTTTCTTACCGGTCGCTCTATCTCTGTTAGGGTTGATGGTGCCCTCTCCGAGACCTTCCGTATCAATGCTGGTGTTCCTCAAGGTTATGTCTTTCTTCCTACACTCTTTCTCATTTTTATCAAATGACATCTTCTAAGCCTACCTCCTATATATTCCCCCAGTTTTGCTGATGAATTCTATAATCTACCCTTCCCCACTCTCTGTGCTTTCCATTCCTCGCCCCGGAAGCGGAACGATTTTGTCTACACACGTCCCTAGTTGCCAATCAGCTGAACATTGAGCTTCATTCTATTTTGCCTGGGGCACTGCTAATCTGGTTACCTCCAAAACCAATCTACAACTCAGAACTTGCTGATTTCTGGGCAGCGTGTTTCCGATGCACCAGCTATTTTCATTGCTGACCAGATCCTCCCTCAGTCTACTTCTCTTAATATCCTTGGTATGGAATCGCAACAACCACCCTGTCCTGGGCTCCCACATCAAGTCCATCGCTACTAATGCGTCTAGAACGTTGGGCTTCTTATTCCGCAAAAGGAAATACTCACCCACAACAGCTACTTCTTCTGCTTACAAGCCCAAATTCGCCCCTATGGAATATGCTTGCATATTTGGGGTGGGGCTTCGCCACCTCGCTCAGTTCTTGATCGTATCCGAGAAAGGCCATCGTCTCATCACGATTTCATCTTCTTACCTCCTCCTTGAATCTCTATCCCCCCTCGCAGATCTGTATCAGCTCTCTCTCTGGCCTCCTTTAACCGTTACTTTCCTGGTCATGTTCTTCTGGATCCGGGGATGCCTGTTCCTCCTTTACTCGAGGTTAACACACGCCATATACTTCGCTCTTCCTTCTTCCTCCAACCCTTTCGGTTGCATCTTCACGTCATCGCACCGAACCTATGCTCCGCTCCTTTTTTCCTCGCACTTCGCGTGCCTGACTAGGCTTTCCTCGGATGGTATTTTCCTCCCTTCCTGATTTGCCCTCCACGGTTCAAGAAGTAGAATCAACAGCTGGCTCTTCTCCGCTTTCTTTAGTTTTCTTCTTGTGCTGGGGTTGCCTTTTTGTTTAGCAATTATGGGTCGCCTTCCTCATGTCACTGTGTTTAAAAAAAAAAAAAAGAAAAGAAAGGTAGGTCTGGATATATGCGGTTCTGTCATTTTAAAACAGCATAATTCCTGTTGTCCATCATTCAACTTTTTACTTATTCTGTTTGGGGAGTACAAATGGACTGGAGTCTTGGACGCGATTGTCAATCTACGATGATCATAGTATTTTTCATATATGTATCACATATTATTCTACATAGTCGGTCCAGCTCATAATGATGTCTTTTTATATTTTGATGATGACTTCAGCCTGTTGTGTGCACTAATGCATGCTTTTTTTTGAGTTGTTCGAGCTAGTCTAAGTTTAGATGCGAGTGGGTCTTTCCAATTCGCCCTGGAATACGCTTATTTTGACAACCCTATAGTTGTGGTTTACATATGTATCCGTGGGTGACCAGTACCCTCACAATCAATTCTAATTAAACTGTGAAAACTGGCGTCATCTGGTAAGCAAGCCGAATCACACTCAGTTCTCAGCGTTTCATTTATGGTACACGTATAACGCCCGCAGTTACATATACACGAGCCTCGTGGAGTTCGAGTTCGGCCTTGATTAAATTTCACCTGTTACATCAAAGCGTGTGGCAAGTACGGCGGAATGAAGAAGACCTACTAGTTGGAAAGGTGCTATAATAAGGAGCTAATGATGCAATAGTCATCACCCCGCGTGTCTTCTCAATACGATCATAGGAAAAACCTTTTACTGTCTTACAAGACTCGATTGTCGGAGTTATATCACCCATGGGATCTGGCAGGGAGTTGGGTAGTTGTGCTATAACGTTCGATGGTTTGGATCGCAAGATGAGGTCAGCGAGTCAGTGAACAAGACTATGTGTCGAGCAGGCCTGCAGGTCAAAGGATAGCTTGGAAACCCAGTACCCCGTCAAAAAACAAATGAAAAGCTCAGGTAGTGTGAACATACTATAACTACAAACTCAGTGTTGTGGAAGCTTGGCTACCTTCGTATTAAGGAAGTTCATGACTGTTAAAGTCCCTAATATACATAGTACTCACATGTGTATCAATACGCGATCAGTGTTTAAATAACTTCCATATGAAGCAATCTCATACTACAGACAGTGATCAGTAGGTAATGAAGGAATGTCTTTAAATATGCATATGTTATTATTGATTTTTGTTATGGGATGTTCTAGACAGTCGTCATCATAGTACAAGATCTTGGCATGTAGCTTGCATAAGGATTTGTCTCAAGACAAATTTACTGATCATGGAGCTTCCAACATGTCAAATAGTATAGTACGAGATCGACTTCATGAAGCTTGCATATAGAGATCGCGTATTAAGACAGGATTGCCTCAATAATCCTGGAGCCTCTGAACTGTGTGCACATGTATCATACAAGATTCCATGTTTTTATATATAGCGTGCATATAGAGATCTCGTATGAAGACAGGATTATCAATTATCATGGAGTCTCTGAACAGTCACATGTATTAGTACGAGATCAATGTTCATTAGCTTGCAATAGAGATCTCGTATTAAGACAGGATTACTCAATCTCATGGAGTTAGATACAGTCAATTGTATGTAGTATCTTTCGAGATCAATGTCAGATAGCTTGCATCTAGAGATCTCGTATTGATACAGGATTAGATCAATATATGGAGTCTCTGAACAGTAAAGGTGATAATACAAGATCACTGTCATCTCGCTTGCATATAGAGATCTTGGTATTAAGACAGGATTACTCAATATCATGGAGTCTCTTGAACATACACATTGTATTAGTACGAGGTCGATGTCATATAGCTTGCATAAGAGATCTGATTAAGACAGGATTACTCAATAATTCATGGGTCTCTGAACAAGTCACATTGATTAGTTACGATATCAATGTCATATAGCTTGCATATAGAGATCTGGATTAAGACAGGCTTACTCAATATCATGAAGTCTCTGAACAGTCACATTGTAAAATTGGTACGAGATCAATGTCATATAGCTTGCACATAGAGATCTTCGTTGAAAGACAGGATATCAATATCTGGAGGTCTTGACAGTAACCTTGGATTAGTACGAGATTCAATGTCATATAGCTGTCATATAGAGATCTCGTATTAAGACAGGCATCCACTCAAGATCATGAGTCTCTGAACAGTCAAATTGTATTAGTACGAGAGCGGACGCGAGTTGAAGGTATAGGGATTCGTATTAAGACAGTCTCTGAACAGGCACATTGTATAGTACCGAAATCAAGGTCATGAGGGGTTTGCATATAGGGACCTCGTATTAGGACAAGATTACCTAATGTGATTTGCATCTCCTAGAACAGGAACACATTGTATTAGAACGATATCAGAAACCTTTACCCTGTGCATGTACGTGATCGGAACAGTCACACTATAGCAGAACACAAAATGACTGCCATGTAGCTTGCATATAGTCATCTGGTATTGAGGCATATTAACTGTTCATGGAGTCCAAAGCCAATAACATTGTATGTAAAACGAAATCAATGTCATGTAACTTGGATATAGTAATCTTGTATTAAGACAATATTAGGATAATCAGCAGGAAAATGCCCTGTATCCTGCAGGAGAGATCACAAACAACACAAAGGTAGTAGTGATAATAACAATATCTGCATCTTTTCCCTGTATTAAAACAACATTTAGTCAACTATTGACCCTTGATTAGGACATAACGGCCATAATTTCTTCTAGTATAACACGAGATGATTGTTCGAACTGAAATTCAGTCCCAAAATAAACAATTCGCTGTTATAATTTATGCAAATTATTCACATTAAATGGACTTTAAATGACCTTTGCATTGTTGCCTAAATTTATAGGATTCAAAAGTGTACCATCTCCACCCAAAGTTCAAAGGATTCAACCAACTTCAAAATATGATAAATTATTCAAGGCAAATTAGTACCAGTAAATGACCTTTGGTGCCCTCGTCACTGCTGTAAAATTCATTGGGAATATTAGATACACCATCTCCACCGAGTTTCGTTCAAAATACACGAACTTCGAAAGTATGCAAAATTAGGACTAATTAATTAGCATATACAATGCCAGGAATCTGATCAAGTCGTGTACTCTTCATAGGTGTTATATACTCCGAACGTCATCACCAATGCATATACCGGTCAAGAGTTAGTCTTGTTACACAAGCGTGCGGGTCAATTTCATGAAAATATGCCATTAATGCAAATGAGTATGGTCTTTCGGGATGAAAATGGATGCACATCGCAACTCTTCATAGCGCACCTCCACAAAAAAGGTCCCAGCATGATGGCCTTCACAGTTCAGGAGGATATTGAACCGAACATACGGACAGACGGACGGGACAGACGGACAGACAGACGACATCCAGACAGACAGACAACAAAAGTGAACAACTATGTCTCTCTTGAAACAAAGTTCAGGCGAGACAAAAAACCCAAAAAGCTATACACTGCGTCCTGTTGTTGGGCCCCGGACAATCGAGAGGGGGAGTTGTGCAATCGTCTGGCCAAACCTCGAAATAAACAATTACCTGGCAATGCTTTCCTGTAGTGGCTTCCTGACATGTCCAAGTATCTATTCACAGCATGCACAGCCCATTTGTAGGATGAGACTCTCGATGCATTTTTTCGCAGACTTTGCCCTAGGGGGAGCCTAACAGGAAGTGTGTTTACAGTGTGTTCTTGGAGAAAAAATCATAACGTGATGGGCGCGAGATAATTAACACAAAGGCGACCGACCCCAGTGTCTCGCCTGGTACGCGATCAGTTTTTCCATCTATTAGTCACCATGCGAACAATTAGGCATTTACGGAGTTGCTTTAAGATTCTGGTATTAGCATTTGAACAGAAACACCCTACTAATCAGTGACCAATTTCAAATACATAAGGACTGATTTGACAATGTCTACCAAATAAGTTTTGTGGAAATTGTGACTAAAGATTGCTTAAATTATGCAAATAGACAATAATCAAACTTTCTGTGACCATTATCAGGCACTTATCTCAGGACCAATTGTGAAAACCACACTAATACATTTCATTGGAATTCAACAAACTGAACATTGGCATGAATGAAGCAATTTATACACACTGCATAAACCCCTAGGGACTGATCAATGTAACCATTTTGGCGAGACTAAAGGTAGACCACAGCTTATAGTGAAAACTGGTCCTATCAATAAAAAAAAAAAAAAGGTGTTTTGGGGTCTGTGTTAATTTAATTTTTGTTTTTCCTCAGTGTACCCATAAAAATTCCACATTCAATTACCAGCCATCCAATGGAGTACTCCCCCACCCCCCCCCCAGCTACTCACACACAGAGCTACTTTGCAGTGTAACCTGAACCAAAGTACACTAGGTCTCTCTTTGAACAAAGGTCAGGCGAGACAAAGACAATTGAACCCTAAGTGACCTTTGAGACCTCAATGACATCGCGGTTTTTATGAAAATTGTTACTTTCCAGTGATGCATCATCTACTAGAAGCATATTGCATTCCATGACACGCCCATGTTATGGAAAAAGCTATAAATATTAAACTTCGACCCCCTTGGAACTACCAAAGTAAGAGTCCGATCGAGCGTGAGTTGGTCCCTCCTTAAAGCACACACATGGTCTATAACATATCCAAAAATAACCAGTTTTATTTTTTGGCCCGTTAACTCCCTAAATAAGCACATTATTCAAGACTCAACCGTTAACAACATGACCAAACCGACAGAGGTCCCAAATTGAGGTCAGAGGTAACACACATGCAGGTCAACAATTATATCACAATGGTGAACCTTCCAGCCTTCACAGATGTCAATTCTCGATTATGGTCAGGAAAACAGTTTTTTTTGGACCCCAAGTGGAACCTTTGAATGACATTAATGACATGGCAGTTTTGATGAATGAGAAAAAATGTAACTCCATGGGATTAATCCACTCCTAGGAGGCATGTTGCATTTGTGAACATGCCCAGTGCTATTGCCAACAAGTACTTAAATCAGTTTTTTACCCCTACGTGACTTTGATGACCTTCAATGACATGACGGTTTTGATGAAAATTGTTACTCTCCATGTGATGCCATTCACGCCTAGAAGGATATTGGCCTTCAATGAACATGCTAAATGTTATTGCGAAAAAGCTATTAAATTAAACTTTGACCCCTTGTAACTACCAAAGGTATGAGCTCCGAGCGAAGGGGGGTGGTTTCTCCATGAAGCACACAAAGGTCTAATCACATATCCAAAAAAAAACCAGTTTCTATTTTCTTGCCTGTAACTCCTTAAATAAGCAAATTTATTCCAAGACCACTTTAACCACAGGACCACCGACAGAGGTCAAATGAGGTCAGAGGTCACACCACATGCAAGATCAACAATTATATCACAATGGGGAACCTTCCAGCTTTCAAAAAACAGCTTATTCAATTCTCCGATATGGCCAGAAAACAGTTTGGACCCCGAAGTGACCTGAAGGACCTTTAAGGAAATGGCAGTTTTTATTGAAAATTGAAACTCTCCCTGTGATACATTCACCTAGGGCATTTTGCATTCGGATGGAAACAGCCAGTGCTATTGCCAAAAAGTACTCTAAAATCAGTTTTTTACCCATACGTGACCTTTGATGACCTTCAATGAAGATCGGTTTCATAAAAAATTGTTACTCTCTTGTGATGCATCACTCATAGAAGCATATTGCCATCCAATGAACACGCCTAATGTTATTGCGAAAAAGCTATAAATTAAACTTTGACCCCTTGTAACTACAAAGTAAGTGTCCGATCGAAGCGGGAGTTGGTTTCCTCCATGAAGCACACAAAGGTCTATCACATAGCGAAAAAGAACCAGTTTCTATTTGTTTTGCCCGTAACTCCTTAAAAGCACATTTATTCAAGACTCAACTGAACCCACATCAGACCCACCGACAGAGGTCCAAAATTGAGGTCAGAGGTCACACACATGAGGTCAACAATTATTATCACAATGGTGAAACTCAGTCTTCAAGAGATATTCAATTCTCCGTTATGGAAGGAAACCGTTTTTGACCCCGAATTGACCTTGTTGAATGACCTTAAGGACATGGGCAGTTCTATTGAAAAATGTAACTCTCCATGTGATACATCCACTGCCTAGGAGCATTTTGCAGTCTGAGGAACATGCCCAGTGCTATTGCCAAAAAGTACTAAAATCAGTTTTTGACCCCTACGTGACCTCCTTGATGACCTTCAATGACCATGGCGGTTTTTATTGAAAAATGTTACTCTCCAGTGATGCATCCACCCTGAAGCATAATGCATCACAATGACAAGCCCAATGTTATTGCGAAAAAGCATTTAAATAACACTTTGACCCCTTGTAACTACCAAAGTATAAGAGTCCGATCGAAGCGGGAGTGGGTTCCCTCCATGAAGCACACGAAAGTCTATCACATATCCAAAAAAAAACCAGTTTCTATTTTTTTGCCCGTAACTCTTTAACTAAGCCAAATTTATTCAAGAATCAACCTGTAACCACCATGACCACCCGACAGAGGCAAATTGAGGTCAGAGGTCAACAACATGCAGGTCAACAATTATATCACAATGGTGAACCTTCCAGCTTCACAGATGTTTCAAATCTCCGATTATGGCAGAAAAGAGGAGAAAACAGTTTTTGACACCCTAAGTGACCTTGAGGTATGACCTTAGACTGGCGTTTTGTGAAAAATGTAACTCTCCCTGTAACATCCACTCCTAGGAGCATTTTGCATTTGTATGACAACATGCCCAGTGCTAGTGCCAAGAAGTACTAAAATCAGTTTTTTACCCCTAAGTGACCTTTGATGACCTTCATGACATGACGGTTTTTATGCAAAATTTTACTCTCCATGGGATGCATCCACTCCTAGAAGCATATTGCCATTCCAATGAACATGCCTAATGTTATGCGAAAAAGCTATTAAATTAAACTTTGACCCCTTGTAACTACCAAAGTATGGTCCGATCGAAGCGAGGGGGGGGGGTGGTTTTCGCTCATGAAACACACAAAGGTTTATCACTTATCCAAAAAATAACCAGGTGCTATTTTCTTTGACTGTAACTCATTAAATAAGCACATTTATTCAAGGACTCAACATTAAACCACATGGAACCCCCACCGCCACAGAGTCAATTGAGGTCCAGAGGTCACCACACATGCAGATCAACAAGTAATTCACAATGGTGAACCTGCCAGCCTTCGAAGAGATTCAATTCTCCGATTATGGCCAGAAAACAGTTTTTGACCCCGAGTGACCTCAGATGACTTAAGACATGACCCCCGTGGCCAGTTTTTATGACACATTGAAAACTCTCCATGTGATAAATCCACTCTTAGGAGCATTTTGCATTTAGATGAACATGGCCCAGGCTATGACAAAAATACGAAAATCAGTTTTTTTTTACCCCTACGTGACCTTTGATGACCTTCAATGACATGACGGTTTCATAAAAAATTGTTACTCTCCTTTGTGAGCATCCACTCTAGAAGCAATGCGTCCAATTTGAACACGCCAATGTTATTGCGAAAAGCTATTTTAAATTAAACTTTGACCCTTGTAAACTGACCAAAGTAAGTGTCCGATCGAAGCGGGAGGGAGTGGTTTCCTCCATGAAGCACAACAAGGTCTATCAATATCCAAAAATAACATTTCTATTTTTTTTGCCAGAACTCCTTAAATAGCACATTTTTAAGATTCAACCTTTAACCAATGACCACGACAGGAGGTCAAATTTGAGGTCAGAGGTCACCCACATGCAGGTCAACAATATATACATGGTGAACCTTCCATGTCTTCAGAGATATTCAATTTTATGATTATGGCCAGAAAAACAACATTTTTGACCCCGAAGTGACCTTGAATGCATTAATGACATGGCAGTCTTATGAAAAAAATGTAACTCTCCATGTTACATCCACTCATAGGAGCATTTTGCATTTAGATGAACCATGCCCATTGCTATTGCCAAAAGTACTAAAATCAGTGTTTGACCCCTACGGGACCATTTTATGACCTTAATGACATGGCGGTTTTGATTAAAAAATTGTTACTCTCCATGTGATGCATCCACTCCTAGAAAACAAAGCATAATGCATCCAATGAACACGCCCAATGTTATGCGAAACAAAAAAAAGCGATTAAATTCAACTTTGACCCCCTGTTAACTACCAAAGTAAGAGTCCGACGATCGAAGCGGAGTTGTTTTCTTATGAAGCACAAGAAGGTCTATCACATATCCAAAACTACCAGTTTCATTTTTTTTGCCCGTAACTCCTTAATAAGCACATTTATTCAGGACTCAACCTAACCACATGACCACCCGACCAGAGGTCAAATGAGGTCAGAGGTCACACACAGCAGAATCAAACAATTTATCACAATGGTGAACCTTCCAGCCTTCAACAGATATTCAATTCTCCGATTATGGCCAAGAAGAAAAACAGTTTTTGACCCCTAAGGTGACTTGATGCCCTTTAATGGGAAATGGCAGTTTTTATGAAAATTGTAACTCTCCATGTGATACATCCACTCCTGGAGCAGTCTGCATTCTGATGAACAGCCCCAGTGCTAGTGCCAAAAAGTACTAAAATAAGTTTTTAAAAAAAAAAACCCCCCTAGTGACATTTGATGCCTCATGACAGGGCGGTTTTATAAAAAATGGTACTCTCCATGTGATCATCACTTCCTAGAAGCATATGAATTCCAATGAACACGCCCAATGTATTGCGAAAAAGACTATTAAATAAACGTTGGGAACCACTTGTAAACTACAAAGTAATGTTCCGATCGAAGCGGGAGTTGGTCGCCTTCATTAAAGCACACAAAGGTCTATCAATATCCAAAAATGACCAGTTTTCGATTGTTTTTTGCCCGTACCTGCCTTAAATAAGCACCATTACAAGACTAAACGTTAAACCACATGACCAACCGACAGAGGTCAAAATTGAGGTCACAGGTCACACACTATGAGGTCAACAATTATACAACAATGGTGAACCTTCCAGCCTTCACGGATATTCAATCTCTCCGATTTTATGGCAGAAAACAGTTTTTTACCCCTAAGTGACCTTGATGACAAGAGTAGAACATTAATGACCTCTGGGGCCTCGTCCCTACTGTATAAAATTTTTGGGACTATAGATAAAACCATCTCCACAAAGTTTCAAAAATCCAACAAACTTCAAAAATATCGCAGATAATTATGCAAATTAGACTAATTAATTAGATAATCATGCCAGGAATCTGCCTCGAGTCGGTTTGTACTTTCATAGTTTTATTACCCTGAACGCATTCACCAATGCATCTACGATCAAGAGATATCTGGTTACACAAAGCTTCCAGGCAAATTTTCATTAAATAGGCAAATTTATGCAAATGAGAATGGTTTCTTTTGGGATGAACAGTGGATGCACATCGGGCAACTCTTCACCGCGCACTCCACAAGGAAGGTTGCCCAGCAGGAGGGCTTCCACGGTTCAGGAGATATCTAACCCGCCAACATACGGGACAGACAGACAGAAAGACGACACACAACAACAAAAGTGGACCACTAGGGTACTCTTGAACAAAGTTCAGCGACGACAATAAAGGGGGGGGGCACTACACGTTACATCCTAAATTACATGGGGATTCCCTTTTTGATTGACACCATATAAAGGGAATCCCCAATGCACCCCTATATGGCCTCTAGAGGTGAGGGAATCACCTATACATGGTCACTGCTGAGCCTGAATGAAGGAGTGTCAGGAACTATCCCAAAAGGCACTGTCACCGAACACTGCAAAATTGTCCCTCGATTGCCGCCATACTACAAATCACTTCAAGTGAGTTCTGAAGAGGGAGGGTAAGTGCCCATATATGGTCGTATTCCCGGATCACCAGATCAATCAGTTACGTTTACTCACTTAATAACTAATCTATGCAGTTTACTGACCCCATATGCGGGGTGATGGGAAAAGCAAAAATTGCAAGTGGGCGTAGGTAGTGATTCTTTGCCATTTCTTTGGAGTAATATCCCAACTCTGTAAAAAGAGAATACTTTCAATGAGCACCTAAATCTGAATAATCATTCTGAGCAGCAGGCAAGTAGCAGAATAATCAACTCACCCACACACCAATGTCATTGACCCAGATGTAGAAAAGGACATTTATTTTGTGCATAATAGGATAGCCAGGATTCAGAGATCCCTGAACGCAAGAGTGTACCAAGACCTTTGAGAAGTAGGGAGGAAGTGGGGAATAGCTACAGTTGTCAAAATAAAACTAATCTTGCATAACGTTGGCACATTGTGCAACGACAGAAAACAATTCATCAATTAAAGCATGCGAGAATCACACACCTAACAGGGGGCCCCAGGATTCGCCTGAGTTGGGAGGGGTGAGCGAGGTGCCCGTCCGACACACCAGACCTCCCATCCCCTTCTCATATTCCTTTCTAGCATGTCTATTTGAGAAATTACTTGAATATTTCACATGTTAGCATACTCCCCAATCGGGGCTCGTTCAACAGATTCAGACAATTGGATTGTCGTGGTGGGGGAGGGGGATTTGTTGAAGTGGGGGATAGGCGTCATTGATGCTTCTTCCCCCCTCATCTAGGCTCATTGCCACCATTTAGCAACAGCAAGTTGTACCAGAGGTTGCGGTGTAAAACGTATGAACAGTTTTGTCACAAAGTCTACATAGATTAAGAGAATTAAGTGTGGCTATACCCTGAGGCTGGAGGAATCAATAACTTTAGAAGGGACTTATATATAGTGAGCACAGTCCAAGTATATTTGTCTGTGTCTGGACATGTGCTAACAAAATAACCACAGTTAGCTACTGGGACACTCTAGAGACCCCAGTGGAAGATTTAATTCAGTGCCAAGAAGCAATGTACAAACATAAATCATCCGATTGGAAGTCGTTCACCCTTCGACAGGAGGACATAATGAAGGTAGCATGTGTCCAGTACGTCAGGGTAATGGCTCAACGGTTTATTGCATCGAAACGTCTGGTGTTACAAGAACGACCCGGCAGCGGTCACAAGTCATTAGGTCAAAAGGTAAAAGGAGGTCAGAGTAGGTAGTCAAATGTAGTTTGCACAGACAAACAAAAATTCTCCATCAAGCCAACCCCAAAAATGTTCTGTTGCAAAGATATATAAAGTTGGAAAAATTAATCAGTGTTGGTTAGGCTTTTTCACATTCAATTCACAAAAACTCAAACACACCCTTTTATACAAGAGGACATAGCTAGAAATAGCATGTTGATCGTGTTAGTATGTCAGTACACCGACCCTCATTGGTTTGTTGCAACATCACAAGTCTGGTCGCACAAAATATGAACCACCCTAAGATCACAAGGGTCAACCAGGTCAAGGGGCAAAGAGGTCAACATAGGTCACAGATGTAGTTCACCCCCTAGATGAACAAACTTTCCATTACAACATTGGAGGACTGAAAGGTTCCGTTACCACCAATATGAGGATTGCCCTATGTGAGCCCTTCAATGACCTTGACCGACAGAAAAAACCAAAACAATAGTGGTTTCATCCTCACCATATGTTCAACCCACAACCAGATACTTTGCGATCCATTAGATTCGCTACTAAACAATGTTTTCAAACTTTGCCCTGTCGTGACCTTAACTGACCTTGAATGGCATAAAAACAATAGGGTTCACCTAATAACTTCACCTCACCACATGACAACCCAAGTGCTAATTCAAACTTGATACTGTTTTGCGGTTCGTTAGATATCGCGCTTGACAAGGGTTGTGTCACACATGCACACGGACCACCCACACAGCCCCCAACCGCGCCCAGACATGAGTGATGCATAGAATCATTCTGCCTCCCTCGGCAATGAATCTAAACTAATAATTAGGGCGCACATAAGGTGGCTGATCTCATTTGGTGTTATTACCACACGTGCGCGATTGGCATTGGAGTGATGCCAAGGTCCCACCCACATATGGCTGAGGTCACTAAGTGAACAACTACTAAACAAATTAGATTTGGCGCCATGCTATGGTGTCAAAAGGTCATAAGGGTCCACTGTCAGTTGGTCAGATCGATTTCATTTCTGGCTAAAAAAATCCCAGATCCCGCGCAGGACAGGCTATTCCCCTTACTTATCAACGATACATGGAAAAACATGGATGAATTTCGCTCCATTTTCAAAGAGTGTGACATTTTGAGAAAGAGGCCATATGGACAATAGCTAAACAGGTACAGCCCGGGTGATTTTTCTATATTTACTCTTGAACGGCTTAGGTGTGGCAACTGATGACCAGGCTCATTTGGCAAAATTCCTTTTGTTTTTTCTTACCTCTTCCTTCTCTTCGTCTCTTATCGTTTTCTTTTCTTCCTCTTTCCTCCCTTTTTCCCTTTCCCCCCCCTTTCTCCTTCCTGTTCTCTCCCCTCTTCTTTCTTTTTTTTTTCCTCTCCTTCCCTTTCCCTCCTCCTCGCAGCTGCTGCTGCTGCTTGGTCGGGGCTCCTCTCTCCCTTCTGCCGTTCCCTCATGCCTTTCTCTCTTCTTCTTCTTCTCCCTCCCGTTCGTCCATTCACCCTCACACCCCGGCAAGCCGCTCAAAACCGTTTGCCCCCCCCGCATTGCCGTTGGTCTTTACTGCCAACCCCGCCCCCCTTCTTGAATGAAAATTTGGATACCCTCTTGGCGGGATCTTCTCTCCTGTCGCCCTTGGTCCCTCTCGGCCTTCTCCTCCCTCCTTCTCGAAGATCTCCCTCCAGTTGTGCGAACCCGCGGGTACTTGTTGGTCTTTCTCACGAATCCTCCCTCATTCATGGAGTAGGCCATGTCTATCCCAATCGTTGTCTTGACTCGATTGCTCCTTCAATCTTCATGACCTCCCTCCTTCATTCTCATATTCATTCTTCCATGAGGCAAATGTCCAGAAATGATTAGACATTGGTGAAAGATAGCTTGGTAATGGCTGAACTCTTAAATCTGCTCATTTTTAAAACAGTGGGCACAGCCTATTTTCCGATACCATCCTCGTTTTCCTTTCTCCTGTAACTGATTTTGGCAAAATGGTGGCAGTCTTTGCTCACATCAATGCTTCTTGGGTTCTAAATAGGCAATTAAAATGTATCTCGGAATCATCTACCTACCCTTTGCAGAGAGACAAAAATGGTTTTTTTTTTTTTTTTTTTTCCTTCTAATAAACTAAAATTCCGTATAAAATCCTTTGCACAGGGGGGCAACGGTTTAGGGTGTAAATAACCAAGACGACATAGTCTGCTTACATAATGTTTCAAATATTCTTACTGTTAACTGTGATGAGAGAACTTGTCTCGTGTGACTATCAATATCAGGCAAAAGCTCTAATGTCACATGTTTCGCTTGCTTGTTACTGTGGGAGAGAACATGTCGCTTGTTATATCAATATCGACTAGCTGCCTAGAGTTTCAAGGTCTTTCGTGCTGGTTGTTATCTGTGATGAGAGAAACATATGTCCTCTTTCTGTGATATCATATAGACATAAGCTTGCCTAGATTTTCACATTGGTCTTGCTGTTATCTTTGATGAAGAACATGTCTCTTGTGATATCACTATAGACATAGTGCCTTAATGCTCATGGTTTCATCTTGCTGTTATCCCCTGTGGGTGAGAACATTGTCTCTTGTGATATCAATGAAGACATAAATAGCTAGCTGGCCTAATGTTCAATGGTTCTTGCTGTTTATCTGTGGTGATAGAACATTGTCTCTTGTGAACCAATATAGACAAGCTGCCTACATGTTCATGGTTCTTTGCTGTTATCCTGTGATGAGAACATTGGTCCTCTTGTGACTCAATAGTAGACCATGCTCCCCAAGATTTCAACAAAATGGTTCTTGCTGTTACACTGGATGAGAGAACATTGTCCCTCTCCGTGAATATCAATTGACATAAAGCTGCTTAGATGTCCCAATGGGTATTGCTGTTTATCTTGTGATGAAGAACATTGGTCCTTGTGATATCAATATAGACATAGCTGCCTGATTTAGATTTCAATGGTTGTCTGCTTTGGTCTATGGTTGTGGGGAGAAAAACACAAACATTTTCATACTTGTGATAACCAATATAGACTGGCATTGTCTACTACATGTTCAACAATGTCCTTACTGTTACCTTTGATGATAGACATTTTTTTCCTCTTTTGATACAATATAGACCATCATAGCTGGCCTACATTTCAAAATGGTCCCTTACTGTTAACTGTGTGGAAAACATTGTCTGCTCTGTTTATACCAAGATAGAGACCATAGCTGCTTACATGTTCCATGGTCCTTACTTCTTAACCCTCTTAACCTGAGGTGGGAGAAATTGTCTGCCTGTACTACAAGATAGACAACTGACTGCCCTACATGATCAATGTTTTTTTTTTTGTTTTTGCTGTTAACCTGGGGTGGGGAACATTGTCTCTTCTTCTTTGTGATATACCACCGATAACTCACTCAGAGCTGCCTACATGTTTCAATGGTCCCTTGCTGTAACTGTGATGAACTAATGCAGTACCCCTGGTTTGTATAAAATAACACCTCATGAATGGCTTCACCTAATTCTTTGAATACCGATATCTTACACATAACATACCCTTGTTTTTCAAACAACCTTTGTTGACTCATGTTCCCGTTAGGGAGGATGCCTTCACACGTCTTTGTTGTCAGCTGCCACTGGAGAGGGCGATCTTAAGGGGTCAGCCCATAGCTTCATCTTGTACCCTGCAAAAAAAAGGAAAGTCAAAGTGTAATTACCAAAGGGTGGCCTTGCATTCAAAAATAAGTTGGTCAGAGCATCTTAACAACCGACTGACTCACGAGCTTGACTATCATGTGCGCTTCGGAGGTATCTCAGACGGATAATCAGGAAGGGTGTTACCTGAAAGCTACATGACAGGTGGAATTCAATTTGAAAACTTTCAGTTTGTTCAATAAAAACTTCAACAGAAACTCCTTGTACCCCTTTGACAACAATGCGGTCCCAACAAAAGGTGGGAGTCCATTTCGAGGTCATCCAAGGTCAAATTCACAATAAACGATTGTGATTTTTTTTCATTTTTTTTTGTTTTTTCATTCAAATGACTGCATGCTCGCAGAGTACATTTGGTCCCTTAACAACCCAAGACCCATTTTTTTTCCACCATTTTCACAATTTTACCAGAAGAAGGGTCTTATTCACAGTGATATAGTTTTTTTGCAGTAAATGTGTGAAAGCGCCTGTTTTTCCCAATTGTGGATCAGATCAATTTGCTTCACGAGACATGATCTCAATGCATACGTCCGTTTTCTTTTGCGGACTCGTGTAGACCAAACTGGTTATAAATATACCAAAGAAAAAAAAAAAACCAAAAAATTTTTTAAAAAATTGGGGGTTGTGGGATCTGCCACTGACCCCCCCCCCCTCCCTCCTTTACTAACGAAATTGCATATCTTGAGGCTGAATTCCTCAGCATATATGTGGCTATCTCGACCACCCAGATGTTCCCTGTGGAAACGATATGCCTGTTTCCTGTTTGGGAATAGAAGAGAAACACAAAATTTGATTGGCTTCCAATACTGGGGATGTTTGATTTAAAAAACAGAGTTGATTTCAATTTAAATTACAATTAAAAAGACGCAACAGATGCAATAAATGTTAGCACACCTTGTATTTACCCCGTCTAGTAGTCATGGTAAGATTTATGTTTTGTTGCCATGGCAACAAGTGCAGATCTCTGGAAAAAAAGCTACAGAAGCTCTTCTCGCTTGCCATATGAATTACCATCATTATTGTCATTACAATTTCAAGATTTTCATTTTGCTTTACCCCCAAACTGCGTACTTGCCCCAAAGACATTTAACTATGGACGGCCTATTCTTCCTGAACAAAGCCAATAGTTACCGGTGGTCCTGATGAAATGACCAAATAGCCTGATTAATCTGTAGTATTGTGATAATTTAGGTTTTGGCCCAAATATTTCAAGAGGTTGTGGGAGAAGACGGGTTTTGAATACCTTCAGCAAATGAGATACAGGAACCTGTTAATGAACTTCGCCCCTGAACGCCTCACATACAGGCGACATGGTAATCCCAAAAAAACCTAAAAATTTTCCCCCCTGTAAGAGAAGAGGCATTCTCTGGATGGGACGGGACGGATGGACTGACGGAACAACAGACAGATAGATAAATATAGCTGTGCGTATCACAACAGCTCACCATCATAGCGGTGGTTCTTAACCTTGTTGTTTACGACAACTGCACAAACAATTAGAACACTCTTTCAAACCCCCCCTAGCAAAATGCATGAAAAAAACATAACTTCCTCTCCCATACTCAGCATCCCTAAAATCTTGTCAATGTGTATGAATTGGGTTGGGTTCGTTTTCACAAAGATAGTGAACCATTCAAAAATAGCAAGCAATGAAAAAGCTATGGGGGAAACGTTTGTCCCCTGTACCCTACCCCCAAATTGCAGCTTGAATTCAGTTGTGACATGCAACTAATAAACTGGCTTATCATTCAACCAGGGAACCCATGGCAATCACCCATTACTGACTGGGAAGTCATGGAATAAATTTCCATGGGATGATAGCCCTCTCAGCTAAAGGTATAACAGGAGCTCACACAAATAAACAACTGGTCCATTTCTTAACCCAATATCCTCCTGAAGTCCCCCACTGCGCAAGCTGTGAAATGTCCTTGATGGTGACATTTTGGACAGGACAAGACTATTGAAAATATGGGTTAAAAAAAAAAGGAACATTCCTTCGTAAAGCTACTGTATCTCCATTCTCCATGGAGTACTCCAAATGGACTATCAAACTTTCTATCAATAATCATCGAGAAGGAAGTGTGTGATTTGTGTGTGGCGTGTGTGTGTGGGGGGGGGGGGGGGGTTCAAACCTTCAACATGGTCCCATTATCCCATAGTACCTCATGGCCACTGCCATATGCATTATGTGGGGTCAGAACCCCCCTTGACCCCCATTTACCAACCACTGATAAAGTAGATTTTTCACACAAAAGGTTGTATAATTAAAAATTTGGCAACAGTAAGTGCCCACAAATCTCTCCGTAGGCCATACACGGGTTCAAGTACAAAATGACTCCAATCAGTTTTTTTTTTCTTTTTTTCAAAATTGACATTGACCTGGCGCAAGTTTTCTTCTTATTTTCTACATATTTAACTAGAGTCACAAAGATAGCAAAATGACTTGACTACATCATTCATTGGCCTTGTTTACAAACTCAAAGAGTGTGCAATTCCACAAAACTTACTGTATGTGAATCTGTTGAAACGAACAATACTTCCACCCCCCATAATTGCACTTTGCACACCCACCCCCCTCGCCATGCATTGCACTCTGGCATCTTTTTACCGTAGTCCGGGCTGGCAACCCTATCGGTGTCTTCTTTTTTACTAGGCAGAGGCGTCCAAGGGATTGAGGGGCGAAGGCCCGCTTCCGAACGAAGGAGGACTTCCCCGTGCTGGCCCGGAAGTGGGACGGATAGGGTGGTTAACATCCAATAGGGGTAAGTATTCGTGGTTCACAGATTCACAACCAGTAAGTTTTGTGAATCTTATTTCACTAACTCAACTTATACCATATTGCACTTTGGCACCAGAACTAGCACAGGGCACCGGAGCCGGGTCCGTGCGTCACGATCAGGGGTCGTTGGTCGCTAGTAGATGCAGACAGCCCCTCGTCTGGCCTGGGCGAGATGAGTTGGAGAACAGCATAGACAACGCGTGTGGTCAAAACCCTACAGACTCGTATACCTTCTTCGCGGAGAAGGTGCTCTAGCCCCCCCCCCCCCCCCCGGGCCCCCGTCTAGGCCGAGACTGAGTGGGAAGCCACTGAACGAATCGTGTGGCCAACCCTACAGACGCCTCGCATACCGTCTCGCTAGAGCGCGTATCTCGAGCCGGCTAGGAGGCCGAGACTGGTGTTGAGGAAGCATCATGAAATGAAACGTCGTCTGGTCAACCCTACGAACCTCGCATACCGTCTCGCGAAGACGCGTAGCTTGCTCTCGCTGCTCGGCTAGGCCTAGACTGTGTGGAGACACAGCATGAACGAACCGTCGGTTCTCCAAAAAACCTATAGACCCTCGTATACCGTCTCGCGAAGGAGCGTACTTCGGGGAACGAGGAGGCCCGACTCTCCCTGCTCGTGGTGTCAACGGGGTAGAGCCCATAGTGGAACCCGAGCGGAAACCCTGCTCAGAGTATGCGGGCCTATGCGAGGGCTCTCTATCCACAGAAGAGAAAGCTTTCTATGCCGGAGAGAAAAGCGGACTACATAGGAAGAACATTGGAATGCCTTGCAAAAGAACTTCGCTTTCACCCAGTCCTCATCGCCGGGCCCCACCGGACCCCTGTTTAAAGAAAAACCCCTCCAACCTCCAACCGCGATAGAATTCTACGGTGCAAGGTCGTGTCTCTCACCTTGGACCTTACCCCTACCCTGATAGCCGATCCTGGCCCGGTGGGGGCCGAAAGAGGCGTCCACCCGACCGGATTCGAAGAGCTTACCCGGTAGCCGTCCGCTGGCTCGAAGCAGCGAGCTGGCCGAGAGTCGGACCAACAACACGGCTTAGACTGCCTTTGGTCGACCCAACACCGTTTCGAATAGCTTACCGGCTTCGGATGTCGCAAGAGTAGGTAGGCTTGGGAGTATCGATCTGGCCACGGAGGGCCCTAAAGAGTGGGACACCGGGTGAGCCAACCCCCGGCTTGGGAGAGGTTCGACCTCACACGGAGGGCTACGGCTATGGAAGTTCGGGATGAAACGATCCAGCCCGGGATCGATTGCTCAGGGGAGCCGGAAGGACGAGTCGGACCACGCTCTTTGGTTGCGGAGTCGGCAGGATCGATCCTCGGATCGGTAGAGCGATCTCAAACGGGAGGGCAGGAAGAGTCTAACCACTGCTCTGGTGAAATACAGGCAGTCGTCCTAACACAGGAGGGCAGGAAGAGTCGGCTCCGGCTACCCAAGCCTGGGATGAGCCAAACCACTGCACAGGGGAGCCTGGGCTTCGGGATGGCGTGAAGAGTCGATCCGCGGATCCAGAGAGACGGGAAGGTCGAAACGCAGCTCGGGAGATCGATCCGGCTCAGGAGGCGGAGACAGTAGGGATGAAGGCTCCGGAGGAGCCAGGAGGGCTAACCCTCGGCCCAGGAGAGCCCGTACTAGCCAGGAGGCTGGTTAGAGTAAGACCACGGATCTGGAGAACCGGAAGGGCTGACCCTCGGCTCGGGAGAGCCCATGTAAATCAGGAGGGATGAAGAAGTCGACCACAGCTCCGGAGGGCGACGGGCGGAAGAGTCGGTGCTCACGGCTCTGGAGAGCCTAACCACGGCTCCAGAGGGTAGACCCACGTTCGGGAAGGCCGGAAGAGACGGTTCACGGTTATGGGAGGGCAGACCGGTTCGGGAAGGCCGGAGGAGACGGTTCACGGCTGGGGTCTCTAGAGGGCTGGGAACACTGAACGCCCCACCACCGTGCACTCCGCTGTCAGTGGGAGTCCCATGCCCGGCCTGCTAAAGGGCGGCTGTAGAGGGCATGCTAACTCTGGCGGGAGCCGGTTGCTCCGTAATTGGGCCGGATTGTTCTGTCTCTCAGCGGAAAACGGGCGGGTCGAGCGAGCAGACGTGGATGGCTTGGGGAAAATGCGGCGTCGGGGGGGGACGTGAAGTGATGACGCCGTAAAGTAAGCCATTGGGAGTCAACGGAACGTAGAGGCAGAGACACGACTGCAGAGCGCACGGCTACCCTAGGGGTGAGCCGGGTATGCATAAACGGGCCGTATGGTTCTGTCTCCGTGAACAGGGCGGGTCGATTGAGCGAACGGCTGGCTTCGGGGACAAGACGCATCACCAACGTGAAGAGGGATGACTTGCCAAAGTAAGTAATGGGGTCCACAGAGTAGACGGCAGAGGAGCGGGTGAGACCTGAATCAGCCAGAGAACGAGGACGTCGGCCAGGCTGGCTACTTGGTGCCAGTAGGCCTAACCGAGGCTAGGACAAAGCCGCAGAAAAAATTCAGAGCCTATGTGCGGCAGTTTTCCGGTCGTTGAGTCACCGCTATTTCAGTAAGCTGACTAGTAGGCGGAGCCCTCGAGGGCCTCGATCGGAGGTGAGCAGAGTGGGCCTGGTAAGAATCCGAGGGCAGGTAGCCCAACTGATACTATCTCCCACGTAGCAGTACGCTGGGAGCCAGACCTGATGGAATAACGCCCCAGTCCTCGAATGGCAAAGGCTGTACTGTTTGCTAGGTAGTAGAGCCTGTAACTCAACCCGATGGCTCTCCGCCAGGGGTGGGGGGGGGCAGGCTAGATAGGAGTCCATTCGCCTGCGAACAGTAGTAGTCTTCCAGCCATCAGTGGCCTCTGTGAGCGCAGGATTTTCTTTGAAGAGAGCTGGAATTGGGCGGGGGCGGCGCTCCTGGGCGGTCCGCACCAAACCATGCGCCACTGACCAGAGCGCTCCTGTTAAGGTGAGGGACTATAGAGGTACTGATGTACGAATGGGGTGGGAGACTACTTTCAAGGCGGTACCTTCAAGGGACTTAATTTTTTCAGTACCGCTAGCAGCATTTATTCGAAATATAACGGTGAGGAGGCCAAGGCCCCCCCCCCCCCCCCCCCCCCCCCCGCGAGGGATGGATGAGTCTGAACGAACGCGGATGGCCACTAGGCCCACGTGCGATTTCTGTGCGGCCTTAAGTCACCCGTGCTCAAGTCTGACAGGCTGGCCAAGGATGGAGGAGGGCCACAGACCAATGAACGCGATAGAGACACTTGTTATAGCGACGGCGTAGCGAAGTCTGTCCCAAACATCGTAACTATGTCCGCAGACTGAAGAACACGTCTATGGCGAGGCGGGACCTAAACGACGTTCCCTCGCCGAAACAAGACCACCAGCGTTAAGTCTCGCTCTAGGTTGAT
>JAODTK010001678.1:0-10783 GCA_026419785.1 Sclerodactyla briareus | reverse complement strand
TTATTGGGCGCTGCCTGTTTTCTAAGCCCCAACGTATATAGTTCCGACCCTACCGAGGAACACCAACGATTATTACGATACGAAAACAGAGCACCAGGTCAAATGTGGCCCCCCTTCATGTGAAAGCTAGAAAGCTTGTGGATCAGTGTTTCGCTCATTTGCCGCTGAAAAAAAGCGGGCCATTTGCGAAAATCTAAAATAGCCGCCTTGCGTTTTGTTGATGTCATATTTACCATTGGATCCGATATTAAACACATAATATGAGATTATAACATTATGTCGTAGGTGATAATGTAAAGAGGTAATGGACTCATTTCCCGGGAAAATGGCGGCATTTTGATATTCCAAAATGCCGCCGCCATTACCATATCCCCAAAAATGGAACCTCCATTTTGGAATTCAGCATTAGTAAGCCGAAAATAGCCAAATAGGCAATAAACACATTAGGAAGCCAATCTCAGATAGCCCATTTTTTGGACACAAGTTTTTAGATACCCCCACTATATGTAGTTAAGTTGCTATATCATAGGAAGCTTCAAAAGAGGCACTGCCATCGTCATAACCCCGTGGCAAATAATGGACGGGACCATTGGCACGATGCCACAATACAAAATCGTCCGACTGTATCGATACTATCTTGCATTGACATTATTGTAGTCACGATAACCGTATCGACAGCTAGGTATCGTACGGAAGGCGCATCATCTCTGGCACCCGGTATTCCTGATACAACGGATAGGGGGGGGGGGGGCGTGGACTCGTTCAGATCCGAGGGCTTTCAACCTCCAGGAGAAAACGGCGAAAAACAATATCGTAAACAAATAGCCAGCTATCTTGGGCTCTGTGCGTGGAGATCAAGTAGGCCATGATGTATGGGGCCGACCAGTCACCAGCACCGCTTCATTTTCCGTTCAGTGCACAGGGTCCCTGTCAATCCTCACTAACTTTCCGTTATTCACTGTCTCATACCCATAATGCCATTATGTTCTGATAGAAGGTCCAACAGCCGGCTGTTGCGCTCCAGCGCAGGTGCCGCACCCATACTAGAGGGGGGGGGGGGGGGGGGGGGGGGGGGGGGGGGGGGGGGGTGCGCATGCACTCATAGATCTTTCTATTTTTAGCCTTATTTTAGGACTGTAGGGAGTGTGGGCCATAGAGCCTAATTAAGCTAGAGGCCCGAACTGTTCGGACGCGCGCGTCAGAAATAGCCTAAACCCACACAAACATATATTAATACTTCGTAGTTAACTGTGCAGGATACGCGACGGTATAAACCATCATCAATGCGTTGGTTTTCGTCAGAATTCCGCATCAATAAGGAACACGGCGCGAATTGCTGCTCGGGCAATCGTTGAACGCGCTCCTGTAGTAAAAGACGCGCGTATCCTATCGTTAGCCTATGAGATTGGATTTCATGGGCGAATGGTGCGTTGCGCGTCCTAAAAAGTAGTGTTCTGCGTCAGGCCAAGCATGGGACTTTGGTTAAGATTTAGCGCGTTAAACAACGCTTCTCGCGCAGACGCAACCCGCTACGGGAAATGGCCCGGACGGTATTTAATGCGGCAATGCAGATTGTACATAGCTTAGGCCTCCATGCCCTCATGCGCGTCTAAAGCGAGGTGCGCACTCTAGCACTTATATTATAACTCTATGGTGTGGGCGCACTAGACAAGAAGTTTAGAAACAACATACCGAGGACATAAACGACGCATGTTTTCATATCCAATTTAGCAATTTCAGTGGGGGGGGCTATGTCTAGATGAGGCAACTATTTTCACAGGAAAATCAGTAAGGTATTGAGAAAAGAGAAGAATTTGGGCTCGATGCAAGGATCAAATCAGTTTCTCAGGCGATTCACGAGAAAAGGAGATGTTCAGACTTATCCTAAGTTGGGTTTAGGCTTCATGCCCATGATTTTCATATCAGCAACAGAGAACAATTGTAGAATTCACTTGACACGGTATAGTGGAAGTTGCTTGCCAGGACCCGTGTCCGCACGGATCAGGAATCGGAGTTGGAGACTTAGGTGGTTAGGACATTGTTAGCAGATTCTTATCCAGACTGAAGACAAGTAAACTGTGCTGCATCCGACGCGATTAGTGGTATTGCAATTCATCATGTAATTCAGCGTGTTATTTTGCATGGATTTCGCCGTACGTCATGCGTGTGGCTAGCACAGTGGCTAAGCCCTAGCTCGGCTAGGCCCTAAGTAAAGCATGGTTCCCATAAGGCATAACCTTAGGCCTACTCGGCCGCCTAGGTAATGAGCCCATTGTTTCGTTTTACAGAGAAGAGTTCTCCTAAACTTTTTTTTATTTTTTCATTCAAACTCTCGAATGGGTTACTCGGTTAGCATGGAGGCCTAGCCTAGGCCAACTGATCTCGGGCCCGAAGCCCTGCCTAGTAATAAAACAACGAATTTGAGTGTTATAGCCTAGGTTCCTATGCAATCACATATAAAGAGTAGAATAAACACATGGTAAATGAATTTAACGACTTGTGCATATTATAGCCCCTCTTGCATTCCACCTTTAGACTATTCCACTCCTTAATTACATGGCACTCTTTGATAATCTACTACACATTAGGGGTGCCGTAATACCGTATAAGTTATTAAGGTACCAGTACTCGCAGCAGCCCACCGTTACTTGCAGTACCGACGGCCAAATGCACAATTTCGATTACCTTAACTGGGCGGAAATTACCGGTATTGGCTACCAATTGCCGGTACTTAGTTGCAACTACAAGTCCATGCTGTCACTTGTATTTTGCCCATCCCAGCCGCCTCGTACATCGCAACTTCATCTGCACTCTGTTAAAATTGAGAACACTGCCACGTGTGTTGCGAACTGTGTATTTGCATTATTTCCCGAACATCCCCGCCGCTGCGGACATCGCAGCTTCACTGAACTAACATGCACAAGCTGTATGTTGCTCAATCTCACTCGCCCAATGCTGTGCCTTACTTTTAAAACCTATCCCTGCTGGACCGTGGTCAGCACCCACTTACTTTTCTTGAGCATCCAATGTTCTCCCAATTCACACACCGCGCGCTCCACAACGATACCAAGTCCTAGGACCGACCGGCAAGATCCCTCCCACACACCTTACTTCAATAAGGATTTTCCCATTGACTATGTGGTTAAGGAGTGGAATTTATTTACATCGTCGATCAGCGATACTGCAATATAATTTGGCGTTGGCCTACAAGTCATGAATGAACGACCTGATTAATTTAGAAATTGGTGATGAAACAATCATACATAAGGTTAGCATTGATTTGGTGGTTTTTACGTCTATTTTAGATCGTCCTTGCTTGCATTTTCTTGCTCAAATAATCACAGTTACGTTAGGGCTTACGCAGCTGGTAATTGCGCTATCGAGTAGCGATCTTTTCAGTGGGGGCTGAGCTACGTACAATATGGAATAATGAAGTTGTACATGTATTTCTCCCTGCCGTACTAGTACTACCAGCACAACAGTGGTCGCATGTGTTTGTTTGCCATACGTACGTTGTCATGAAGTCTTTTCAGCTATCGATAAAACGAAAAATATGAACAGTCCATTTGATTCAAACAACGACATATCTTTGTGGTGGTCCAATCTTTTTAAGCATGAAAAAATAAGATGTATGATTAAAGACGAACCGTGTAACATAGATGCCCCATACAGTGGGCTGCAAGTATGCTGTGTAGTTTAACGATCGCTAGCATTATTGTAGGCAAGCGTGAATACGCGTGACCGGCACCGATAACGGTGCCAGGGCAACGGTAGTACCGTTTCCAAAAAATATCGTGTACCAGCGCACCCTACACGCCTATTAGTTTAATACTCTGTCTTTCTACCACCTTGTGTGCGAAACTCAATTTCTAAGGGCACTTTGTGTTAGCATCCAATGAGCAAGCCAGAAATTCAAATTTTTCACTCATTTGGGGGTGTATCACACCAAATCCTGATGATTTGGTTTCTTGTTTTCTACTTTCTGAAATTCGGATTGAATCCATTTTTTCAAACCTTGATGGAGCAATTATTTTTGGTTTTTGGCCCCTTTGCATTTCCATGGGAGCCTATCCTTCACTGTAAGTGTTTATTTATGGTAGCCTGCGTATGGCGATCGGAAAAACGGCCTCATTTGAGTTATTTGCATTTTTATGTGAAATATAATACCAAAAATATATAATCAGGATTGGGTGGCGATAAACCCACAAAGGAAATGAATATCTGATTTTTTTTCGGCTTGCTCTACTGACTGCTAACACAATTCCCCTATCTGAATTGAATTTCGCATGTTGGCCCTATAGAGTATTCTGTGATCATAGGCTATGGTTTGTGTAGATTGCAGACTTCGTGTTATAATTGAATGACTTCCTCTAGTAATTAGGTTCCATGTCATTAGAGACTTGTAATCGTGATAAGCCGTCGTATACGTCTTTGAATGTCCTTTCAAAAAGTTCCTACATTTATGAATAATAACGGGCTCACAGCTTTTTGTGGAATGTGAATAATTTTTTGCAATCCCTGTTGTGGGCATGTGCCTCCATAGTAGGCTATGCTACCATAATCTAAAGACAGGTTGAATATATCGGTTGCAATTATACCAGGAAGGCCTACCGACGTTGATAAATAGGAATCTGCCTTAACAGGGCGAGACAATTCGATATGGATTCATGAACATGGTAAACAAAACTCATTCATATGGGCAGACTTTGTGTTAGCAGTCAATGGAGCAAGCCAAAAAATATGATATTTCATCACTCATTTGTGGGTGTTTCACCACCAAATTCGGATAGTCTTGCAAATTTTTCCATGGAAGTAGAATGACAAGAACAACTATAAAGATTTGGCAGCACATACACCCATGAATGAGTGAAATCTTGTATTTTGCTGGCTTGCTCCATTGACTGCCCAACACAAGTGCCCCTATGGATTAGTTTCGGCTGTTGGCCTATAATTATTCTGTGTAGTTGATCTTAACCTATGATCGTGTACATTGCGCGTATAGTTGAATAACTCTGTCTTTGTAATTAAGGAAAGTATGCCTTAAGAGTCGAGACTATTCGATATGATTTATGAGCAGGGTAAAACTCATTTCATAGGGCAATTCGTTGTTTAGCAGTCAATGGAGCAAGCCGAAAAATTATGATATTTCAATCATTTGTGGTTGTAGCAACCACCAAATTCTGATAGTTTGTTCTCGTCATTCTAACTTCACATAAATATTTGCAGAAATCCTATAGGCATCGTCGTGCAAAAACTAATTTCATAGGCACTTTGTGTTAGCAGTTGATGGAGTGCAAGCCAGAAAAAATACGATTCTCACTTTAATAGAACCGATTCCGTTGACGTCACACAGTGGGCGTGTCCTAGGCCTTGATGAAAACATTCGCGGATTGGTTCCCTTACCTCAATTAATGTATATTCGATATGTGAAGTGCACACCAGTTCAGATTTTGGATCGATTTGGGAGTGAAAATGATGTCGTACAATTAAATCGATAACATGGATTCAGCAGTGAAGGAGCGATTCAGGACACATTGAACTATTCAATTGGAATAGTGCCCATGTCGGCTACCTGCTGAGGCCTGGCAACTTGGAAAAGATGATCCAAGCCAGTGGCCTGATATCGAGTATCCTGCATTTATGACTTCCTGTACTTGTTGGAATACACCGCATAGTGGGGTAAGCTTGTGTCCAAAAAATGGGCGATTTGAGAATTGGCTTGCCTACATTGATTTTTATGCATTTATGGTATTGCATTTATGGCTATTTCAATATGCTTGATTCCAAAAATGGGGGGTTCCATTTTTTCAATATTAGATGACAATGTGTCCTAACTGATTAATTCCCCATAACCTTTATAGATGAAATACAGGTAAGCTTATCATAATGCTTCTACAAATTTCTATGCACAAGTCAGTGTTGTTGTTCGGTCTTAATAGCAGTCTAATAGCTGTACCCGACCTGAGCAGCCACTGCGCCAATCGTCCCGCCTAACCCTCATGTCGGTCACTGTGGGGGCCAGCTGTGGTTTTCAAAGGGGGTTTCACCCACTCTGAGGCCATCGTCCGTCCCTCACAAAATGGCGTTTTCACAGGACTCGAGCGGCTTAAAAAAACTGAAGTCTTCTGGACCCTTGAACGTGTTATGGTTCCGCATGCGAATACGCATCTGCTTACCGCACGTAAGCATCTATTTACCGATGGTTAGCACAGTTAGCAAGTTTGGTAGAGCGTCTGCTTTTTCCACCCTTGATGGCCGGGGTTCGAATCCGTCGTCATACCAAAGACTTTTAAAAATGGGACCTCTTGCCTTCTCGCTTGGCGCTCAGCATGGGATATGAACAGGGCAAAAATGTGGGTCGCAATTGTGAATTAAGTTGCCGCGGGCGTGTAAGTACCCCCCTCCTTCACATTAATTACCGCAAATAGGCAATCGCCTGTTCCGCGTACCTGGGTGAAGGTTTTTCGCCTCTGACATTCGTCGTTATATCTAGGGGTCCGCACCCCTTGCCCGGGCCTTGTAAAGGTAGGGCCTTTGTCCGGCAAATGCTGAGTACAGAAACAAAAAAAACGTGTGGAGATCATTGGTACGCGTTTCAGGACACTGTGCAGAGAGGTGCAACTCTTGGCGGGGCACCGAAATGTGATCGCCGTTGTAGGTCCGCTAGCGCCAGGGCCTCCAAAAAGCCCCGGCGTTAGGCAGGCATCAATTCCAATATTTTGTTTGGAGAGGGCTAGTGGCCACTTCGCTACAGAAAAGATCATGATCAGGAGCATTTGAGTGTTCCAATTTATATAGTGGACCATCAGGCATCCATGATTTGAGTCAATGCTCTTTCAGTTCAGCCATTTTTTGTTTATTCAGTCTGAAAGTGACTCTATCCTACAGAATAGAATGGAGGATACATGATGTTGGTCAGTATTCAATTTTGATTATGGTACAACATAGGATGTTGCTGAATTGAGGTCAGAAATCATCCCAGGGTCATAAACAAGGATAAGGTAGATGGTTAGTCTGATCACGTTGACATTTAGTGTTCCTTTTTTCACCTGAAATTTTATGAACATTTTTAATCTTGCTAATTTTGGCTTGTGACATGTTAATTAGACGATTTTAAGTCTCGTTGATAACGTTATATTTGGTAGATATTTTCATAGATGAGTTGCATGAACCCTGTTGTTTGGTATCAAGGTTGCGGTTGGTAAGGAATGTGAGGAACCCGGTAAAACAAATGAGTCATAATTCTGGGTCTGATTGAGTTGTATTTCCATTTTTATCAAACGACCTGAACCTACTTTTAAAAACTTGTCAAGGGCTGCCTTTTCTTTTTCAAACTGGATTTTTGCGAGACAGATGTGGTATGTATCAAACGGTGCGACAATTCAAATACGTATTCATTCCGCTAAAGCGCCTATCTCCCGTAAGCGACCACCACATTTTTTGCAATGCAGCGTCGATTACCCACAACACTGGGCTGCAGAAAATTGCAACATTCATTGCTCGAAATTGGACACTATGTAAGTAAACACAATTCAAAATATCGCACAGCTTGAAGCAAACAATGTATCGCTATTTCCAACAGCGTGCATCCGACGCCGTCTCTACGACTCGCCCTCCCCAATATAGGATGTAAAAAATAATCGGTTAAAGTTATACTCTCGTAGGCGCCATCCTGAAACTTTGCAAGCGCCCGGGGCGCTATATCGGATGAATACGGTAGTTAAGGCTGCAGGGGGGAAGCAGTTTAACTCTCCTTGCTAGCCATGAACTACAGCAGGTAGCGTTTCATAGGACATACGGCAAATAAATTATTTAAATACATAATGCCATACTTGTAGACTTACTGTATTATATTTTGCTTTCTAGTTATCTCAGTGATCTAAATGACCAACCAAAAGCTTCAGTCTCGTAAAATAAGTTAATTGACTCAAGGTAAAACAACTATGGGTGGGTGTGCTGTATCAAAGGGCAACATACAGACTCTTCTAACAAGTCAGGATTATGATGTTTAGCTATGTGGAATCGCAGTTTACTAAGGTACCTGCATATCATTCGGTCAGTAAAAAACTTGGAAATATTCAGTTGATACACACGCTGGAAGCACGACATATACAGTAGAGGTTGATTACAAAAGAAATATCTTAACTCCATTACTGTAGCAGTTTAACTCGAGGCAGGGAAATAGAACAGTGATTTGAGGATTATTTCTCTCTCATTCTTATCCACATGAAGGTTTTCACTTACAATCATATTTCTTCTCATGGAAAAAACTGGCAGCAAAGAGATTGGTTGAACTGATAATTAATCAGACAGGTGAGTTGACAATTAAGACAAACAAACTTGAAACAGCTGTGAAAGGATGCCCCTGTGAATAAAGGCATCTAAAGGTATTAATGTTTTGACTCTTAGTTTTTCACACCTGTAGATGGAATGCACAGTAGAGAAGACAAAAACAACTAGAACCAGTGGTGTGAGAGAATGTTGTGGAAAATGAGCACAGGTTTATGTACAGGTATGATGTTGACTCTGTTTTTGTACGGTTATGGGCCAAAACATACATTGTATCTGGAGGACTGGACCAATGGCCTGTCCTGAATGGCTTCTCCTGAATGGCTTCTGAGAGGAGAGCGGACATGAGAAGGTATTCAACGCAAGGTATAGATGTGCGCCTAAACGAAATTCATGATATCCAAGTATATACCAGAGGTCAAGTATCTTTTCAACTTGGGACTACATGAAACTGCTATTCACATTCGGATGAAAGGAAGTTCCAAATAAATGTTCATGTTATTTTGGGATAGTGATTAGTCTATTTGTATGCTGCAGATTCTCTTTTATTAATCTTCAGTCTATGGATGATATCAATGTATTTTTACTTGCTTACTACTCAGAAGGACATCACCATTTTGCAGATTTTGACGGTTTCTGCATTGCATGCAGTTTTCATTTCAAAACTCTAGCAAAAACTCCTATATATCATATACCTCCCACAACACATGTGGCCTGGAAATATACCCGCTTACTCTAAAAAATCACAAATGCATGGACATAAGTGCCTAATTACATAGTGCTTATATGGCTGAGACAGAGATTGGATCTTTGACTCGAGCGTCTCTTCACCACACCTTGGTTTATCCTACTAACAGGAACGGTTTACATATGCCAGTGTGCTCTAGGGGAGGCCGGGATGGTTTGATACCTCAGGGAGGATTTGACCTGGGAAGTTGGAAGGGGAAGGGCCAATCCATGTCCCGCAGGGGGATGGGCATTTGGGAGCAGCTGGTGGATGTGGCTATGTTGCTTCCAGGCATCTGTCTTGAGTGAGTGATGAGTGAGGAATGATTGTCTGAAAGGCGAGACTAGCAGTATGAAGCCAACCAATGGTGCCAGTGTAGGTGCATGTTGGGTGGACACCAAGCTTGTTAAACAGGATACCTCAAACACACTGGTAGGATCAAGCTCATACTAATGATTACATGTTTAATAGGCATGTGAAGGTCATCTGAGGTCAAGCAGATGTAAAGTATAGAAACCTTGTGGACATGAAAGTCCAGAATGGGTACATCGCTTTTAATGAGAAGTACAGGACAAATTAATCCCCCGTTTATTTTGATTTGGGTAGGGACCAGGGGTCTTTTTATTCAGAAGAGGAAGCAGTGAAAAGCAATATTCCAGCAAATTTTGGCTGGTTAATTAACAGGATACCCAAACCCTGCCTTGATGGATCAGGTTATGTGTGTTCTCATTTCTGATTGTTTGAATCCTGTCAATAGTCATCGGGAGTGAGGAGGGATTCTGTCTGAAAATGTAGGAAGCCCACAAGTCGAGAATGCTTGATCCGATCTGGTTGAAATTTTAATGCAGATTATCAGGAGTACATTAATTCTTTGTTAAGACAATTATGATTTTATTCTTTACCGTTTGAGTGAAGTTTCTTATATGACTGCAATACAAAAATATAGTAAGATGGGGTTAAAAAAAAGACATTTCCCTAAAGGTTGGAATTTTTAAAAAAGAGATAGGGCATCTGATAGTTTTCATCTTTTATGCTTATAACTTGTGAATTGGGAACATCTTTAAAAAATGCTATGGAAAAAATAGAAATTCACATAACGAAATGGGGAAATACCTTGAAAAAAACTGTCTTTTTTACCTCCCAAAAATGTGCTCTCGGGGTGAAAAAAAAAAAGACGCTCTGGGGTAAAAAAAACCCAGAGTGAATAATATCACAGACAGGTTCAAACTGTCACAAGGAAATTGTTTGATCCATTCAATTTTGTGTTAATGCAGTGACTGCAATCTTTGTTAATGCACTGTCTGGATGTCTATAAACACAATGGGAATCTGTTAAGTTAAAATACATAATGTAACGTCACTATATTCAATCACATTCCAGATGCTCCCAACAAGAGTACTCTGGATCAACAACTTGTTATGGGACAGACTGCCCAGCATTAGATGACCTGCCCAGCATGTCTACTGGGTATGTAAGGATCTAGGAGGTTCAGGGTGTTATCGGGGTGCTTGCTGTATAAATATTTCATGAGAATATTTTGAGACATGGTCTTGCTTCTGCCTGATGGTGTCTCATGTGATGTGAGTTGGATAGCAGCAGTTTGTGATTCCTTGACGAAGTCAGAGGAATGTACCAGTATGCAGTAATGTCGTGTTTGTATGTGTGTGTGTGACACTTGCTTGTAAACAACAAATAACCGACCCTACATGGATGGGAAGCCCACTTGGTAGTGTGTTCCCCATGATGAATACATGAACCCTATTGGTT
>JAODTK010001677.1:305000-446409 GCA_026419785.1 Sclerodactyla briareus | reverse complement strand
TAAAACTGACATCGAAAAATGTTTGAACTGCAACTACCAGGGGAAGGTGAGTAATGAAGACTACCTAGGCCTGCGCTGTGTAATTTTAGGATCTTTAGCACCAGCAATTCTGGTGATTTGGATTATTACTGGGTTGTTTGTTTTTAGGGATTTTTTTAAATGAAAAAATCTTGGTATTCACAAAACACCATAAATGCGCGGTGGATTGTAAAATGCGCGACTAAGACTAGATGCCGATTTGCGGAATCGCGCAAAATCCCGGTGCCTATATTTATAACCTGGACTGAAGAAGCATCGTACTCTCCAGAATTGCCAAAGCATGCCTGGGTCCTGTTATATTGGGCAATGGCACATAAATCATTGTGGTTCCATACTTTATTTAATAACGCTATGTAATAAATACTAGATATTATTATCATTATTACTTCATCCTCATTCTGTGACAGCCGAGAAGACGCAGATGAAAGATTCTTCCTTGCATCCAGTCCACCACCGAGGGACTCCTTCCCGAGAGATTGGGCGTTCCGGTAGCTGTTGTAGATCAAATATCACTCCTCTGTCCAACAAGGTGCTGAGGTCGGTCAGTAAAGCTTGAATTCTGGACTAAAATGGCGCCTTGTCCACTCTGCATGGTTTGACAGACTTTGCTCATCGCTGGCATTGGCAGCCTTCAGCCCAATGGTCAAATTCAGCCCCTGTGGTTCATTTCCTGCACCTGTGTAATGCTTGATGAACCTGAACGTAACTCTTCTTAGTAGGCATTAGGCAGTCTATTCCATATCGTCTCATGAGAGGCTGGAAACGTACAATCTTGACCTGGGACTGAAGAAGGTTTGCCCATACCTGCTTGGAGTTGTTAGGACTGCCTGGTTTGGAGTTGGTTTTCAAACCCAGAGATCCCCTGTTGGTGTTTGTATATGCCTATGTATCTGCGATGCTTGCTTGTTAACACCATAACTCGTGTGGACCTCAATAGATGAAGTCCGTACCTTGGTAGTGTATTCCACATAGTGAGTACATGATTTCTATTGTTGTTGGTCTGGTCATAGGCTATTTGAAGTGCAAGCCTGGAACTGGTGAATTGAATAAGCCCGAATGCTGGGTCTGAATAAGTTCAATTCTGGGGTGTAGGACAAGAAGAACTCTACTGTTTTTGTTGGGGACCTGAGGCCATCTTTTCTGGGATCATATTTAGGGGAAAATTGGTGGGTGGTTTATATTCTTGCCAATGTGAGCTTGTGAACGTGACTTGACCAGGCTTGAATGGATGAACTTGCAGTTGTTAGGGCTTAGGGTATACTGGTAATGGCGGGGTGAAAATATGTGAGGCCTTGGTGGAAATTTGCAATTTTTGCATTGTCTTGGGTAATTATAGATTAAAACTAAGGCTACCAGTCATTCACATGTAGCCATAGTTGCCCATTTCTCTCATGTCTCTTGTTGTTCTGTTATTTCCCCAGGAGATGCCCAAAGCCAGGTTAAAATGCCTCCTGAAGGGTTAATGGTAAGGTTTCCATAGGTCTACATTTTGTCTGCCATGCAACACGTAGTTGTGTTGCGTGGTGGTTGTTTGTCGTATCATACTTTCTCGTAAATTTAATCATTCATGTTCATTACTATTGCCTTTTAAAATAGGCAAGGTGTTGGTGTGTGTAATTCACAAGAGCGCAGGTTCTATGGTCTTTGTGTCAATGGATCATCAAGATCGTGCAATTGATATGTTCCGAGGCATGAAGGTGTGGGATGAGATTGTGTGAATCAACACATCTATTTTGTGAAAGAAATCTCTGGAGTTGTGGACTGACAGATGGGTAAATAGATTGACAGACAGACAGCCGTTCATTCCATTTTTAACTGCAGTTCGAAATTGTTCGTTCAAAGCCAGGAGGCCCGATTCATGTCACCTGGAATTGTGAAAGCATCATAAACTACTATTGGTATATGTTTTACCTATTGAGTATATTGTATATCTTACAGTTCTCTGAAAGAAACTTTATCCATGTAATAACCATTATATAGTTATGCTGGCACGACTCTGACTTACTGTGATATGGGGAGAGTTGACCCTAGTATGAGCACTGACTATTACTGAGGAGTCTGGAAGAATGCTGCACCCTCGAAGTAGGAAGCAGCAGATTAAATATTACAAAATATTACATTTCACCTAGTGACCTTGTGACCTTTGGGGTAAAATTCTTTGTGACGATCAGATTCATATTGTTGCAACGAAACTGCGTCGCACATAGGAATGCTAGGAGGCTGGCAGGCTGAACCAATAACAATACATGATAGCAACACCATGTGTATATACTGACCATTTTGAATGAGTCAAATCATGAACCACATGAAACCTGACAAATTTCCCCTCACCACGACTCATCACTATATATTGTAAAAAAAAAAGATGCATCGTTTTGTTGTCTCGCATGAATGCCAATTCAGAGGAAGAGACATGGTGGTCGCCTATGGCCATGTGTGTGGGTTTGGGTGTGTGTGCGCGGTGTGTGTGTGTGTGTGCGTCACACTTCTCGTAGCAGGATTTCTCACAAACTGTGAGGCAGAATATGACAAAATTTTGTGTGTAGCACCGGGGTTGGGTGTACACAATCTGATTAGATTAGGGCAGTAAAGTCATTAAGTTGGGTAATTAGCTATTTTATGAAATGGTTGTTTAAGCTCGTTAGCAGGATACGCAGAACCTATGTGTACAGTGATGTACTTTGGCATGTAGGACTGGATGACAGGTAGATGAACTGATTAGTTTTTCAGCCTAAATTATGATAATTAAGTGGCTAATTTGCATAATTTATGCAAATTTTAAAGTTTGGCGGATTCTCACGAAACTTGGTGGATGTTGGTCTACCATGGTTCCCGAGAAATTTAAAAAAGATGTCGGGGTCACTGGAGGTCATTTAATGTGTTTAATTTGCATAATTTATGCAAATTTTGAAACTTTGTGGATTCCACAAAACTTGGTAGATGTGATCCACCTTTGATCCTGATCATTTTGAAGGTACAGCTGGAGTCAGTAGAGGTCATTGTATGTGCCTGATTTGCATAATATATTCCAACTTCCAACTTGGTAAGAATTTTGTCAAACTCAGTAGGTATGGTCCAGTAACATTTTCTGGATCTGATTTGTTTGATGTTAGGAATTTGATTGAATTCATCATATAATAGCTTCTGTTAGAATAAAGCACTGAGGAATGAGTAAACCATAGCTCCTGTGACAATTGTGCTGTTATAAGCTGCCCACAAGCAACCCTCTCTTACCCAACCAATTTGATTAGGTTTGATTAGACCTTCAAAAATATTGTAACATTTTTCTTTCCTCTCTTGCCTGGGGACTGGGGACAAATGTGGAGTATCCTAAAGATATATTTTGGGACATCTTTGACTGCTGCATGGGGATAGTTTGTTGGGTGCGGGGGAGGGTGTTTGCGGCCTGGAAGGGGGGGATGTATGTCCTGGCTCCTTGGAAAATAAAAGGCAATGAATAATGAAGGAAATGATTTTAAAAGGCAAAGAAGCCCGGGCTGCTGAGGGGTTTCAGAACATTTCAAGTTGGATTTTGGGTCAAAGAAGTGAGTTGACGGGCGATTTTAGGGGACTATTAAAATTTGGTTTCATGGAGAGAAGAGTGGGGGGGGGGAATGGAGAGAGAAAAAGCAATTAAGGGACTTTTTGGTCAGTTATTTTTATGTGTTATATGTGTTAATATATATGTGAGTCGTGTTGCAGACGATGGTCTGCCATAAACTAGTTAGTTGTGTGTAGTGTAGTGAATAATAGAAACCGAGCGTGCAACCAGGCGAGATACTTCTTGGCGATCGCCTTGTTTTGCAAAGAGATGGTGACAGATTGAGAAAAGGCTGTAACGTAATGCTATTGGGAGAATGGAATGTTGTCTGTACCCCGCTGCCAGCTAGGCCTTGTGCTCTTGCAACAGTGAGCTGGCTTGTTATGCTCATTCAGAGATATGTCCTGACCTATGGCTACATCTCTCTCCATTCATCTCTAGATTGCTTGGTAGACTGCCATGTAATGGAACATGTTTGTCTTAATTGTGCCCATATCTTTCTTAATCAGCTTCTGTCCACCTAATCAAGGTTGTAATTGCCGATATCCCTTGTTATGAGTTTTGTATTAACAAGCTAGCTGCAGGCCCTTCCTAACGATCTGTCAAAGCTCTTGTCAGGCATCTCCAGTTTGAGATGGCACCACTTTGCATAATGAGGCAGTAATCAAACTAAGCCATGTGACTCCGCTGTTATCACATCGTTAAAAAATTGGCAAAAAAGTAACTTTGGCAAGTAAGTGACGTTCTTTGTGCCCGTAATGTGGGTGCTTGATTATTTGTGTTCATATCATGTAAAGATTGCTGATCAACCCAGAATATATTTATTGTTCCATCAGTGTCTCTACGCATACTGGGTGATCTCGGAAGGACGTCTCTCAGTTTGTATTCTTGACTCTGCTAGAATATATAGAGGCTGCTTGTTTGGATGTTTTGGTCATGATCCTCATTTTGGCTCCTATTCCTTAGAGCGCTGTCCCTGTTTCAGCTATCGAGGAGGATTCCACACTGACCTACGTATACTGTGTGTTCATATTCTCTAATTATCGTCGATAATCGATCTGTATCATTTGTTCATGTTCTTCTTTCTGTCAGTGGTTACAGACATCTTTTGATCTTGATTCTTGGATCTTTTGGATTATTTCTAAAACACTTGCCATCGCAATATCGTAAGTTATCAGAAAGAACGAGTACTGTCTTCAGTTTTGTTTACGACGTGACGCATCCCTCCAAAAGGGGTAGCAATGGCACTTTTGAAGAGCGTTTCATGACCCTGTGCCAGTTATTCCGATACACTGAGTTGCTCTTGGATAGTAGTACCTATCAACTACTGTAGAATGAGCTGTTTTTTTTGTCTCGCCTGAATGAAATCTGGAAGAGGGACTCAGTGGTCACTTGGCAGTGTGTGTGTTGTGTGTGCGTGTGTGTTTGTGTGTATGTCTCAACTTTCTCGTTCGCAGGATTCTCACCAAAACAGTGAGGCCGATTATACACGAAATTTTGTGTGTAGCACCCAGGGTTGGGTTGTAACACGATCTGATTAGCTTTTGGGACAGCAACGTCATTATTAAGTTGGGTTAATATCTCATTTTATGTAATGTATGCTCAAGTCTTAGCAAGATCACAACCAAGAACCGTATGTGTACAGTGATGTAGTTTGGCCATGTAGGGACCGGATGAAGGTAGGCGACCTGATTGGATTTTCAGCCTAAAATATGCTAATTAAGTGTGTCTAAGTTGCATAATTTATGCAAATTTTCAGTTTGTCAAATTTCACGAAACTTGGTGGATGTGGGCTACCAGGTTCCCGAGAAATTTAAATGTGAAGTTGGGGTCACTGGAGGTCATTTAATGTGGATAATTTGGCATAATTATGTAATTTTTGAAAGTTTGTTGGATTCCCACACAACTTGGTAGATGTGATTCACCATTTGCTACGTCATTTAAAGGTACAGCTGGGTCGTGAGGTCATGTAATCATAATTTATTCCAATTTCCAATTGGTAAGAATTTCGCCAAACTCACCAGGTATGGTCCGTTAACATTTTTCTGATGTGATGCGTTTAAGGTCATGAAATGATTGAATCCATCATATAATAGCGTATGTTAGAATAAAGCACCGCGGAACGAGTAAACCATAAGCTCCTGTGACAATTTACTGCGGTTATTAAGCTACATTGTATGTGCCTAATTGGCATAAATTTATTCAAATTTTCCCACTTGGTAAAGAATTTCAGCCAAACTCAGGTAGGTATGTCCGTTAACATTTTTTTTTGATCAGAATTTGATGAATTCCATATATAATAGCGTCTGTTAGAATAAATCACCGAGGAACGAGCAAACCATAGCTCCTGTGACAATTTTACTGCTGTTACAAGCTGCCGACCAGCCAAACCTCTCCTTACCCAAACCAATTTGATTAGGTTGATTTTCTTTCTTTCTTCTACCTGGGACGCTTCCCAACACCTCCCCCTCACCCCACCCCTCCCTCCCAACCCCAACCCCTTCCCCCGCCCCCGGGTATGTGCCTGGATTGCACCATTTTCACGTATGTCTGTGGCTGTGTTGCTATAACATGGAATTATAGTCAAACTAGGCAATAAGATATATTTTGGGACATCCTTGACTGATACAAGGGATAGGTGTGGTGTGTGGGTGGGAGGGGTGGATGTGTTTGCTCCCTGCAGGGGGGGGGGGCTGCGAGGCATGTCCTAGGGCTTGGAAAATAAAAGGCAAGAATAATGAGGAATTGTGATTTAGAAAGGCAAAGAAGACCAGGCTGTAAGGGATTTAGACCATTTCAAGTGGGATTTGGGTCAAGAAGTGGTGATCTGACGACAAAACCAAATGTGGGTATTTATGGAGAGAAGAGTGGGGGGGGGGCATGAAGAAGAAAAAAGTATTAGGGACTTTTGGTTCTTTAAAAGAAAGGGGGCAAACTTATTGGTAGTTATTTTAGAATTTCAGGATTTTTAGGGTTATATGGGAAAATATGTGATGTTTGTTGACATGACCAAGGTCTGATGAAACTAGTTGGTTGTTTGATGTAGTAAAATAATAGAAACCACGATCGTGGAAACCAGGCGAGACACTGGTTGGAGATCGCCATTGTTTTTTTTGTTTTTTCTGTGCCCAATTCCAGATTGTTGAGCATTCAATTATTTAACATAGGAACAATGCTGTGTAAGTACATGTCTCCAACAGTATTTTGAAGAAAAAAAATGTTATATGTTATTGTTATGTTTGAATGAAATTAATTTGCATGCATTCAGTTTGCTCCCTACGATTGCCCAGCAATATGCAAGTATCCTTGTTTGTTTAGAAACTGCCCAAACTATTTTTTTTTTGTGTGTAAATGTTTCCTGGGGGTAGTTCGTAATAGAAAATATTTTTTTTTGTGTGCTCCTCTCGTACATAGTCTTGTAAAATGGGTTTTCACAGATTCTCACCTCCTACGATAGCCAGTGACTTGACCCAAGTAATCTTGTAAGAGGTTGTTTTCACAATCTTCTTTTTTCACAGCATTGACGCTAAACAATCTTGATAACATCTACCCAATGTCTCTGGACATCCAGCGGAGGATGGCAACCCCAGTGAAGAGCGTCCAGGGCACCTTGGAATAAGGTCACAGAGCAGACCCCAGGATATCATGTCAGAGAAGTATTTAGGGCTGATGAAGGCATTAACTATGTGAGTTAACTGTGAAAGTTTTTAGGTACTCCAGATCTCTGCAACATCATAATGAAAACTTGGAACTTGAAGATTATTGGCTGAACATTCAGTTTTCAAAGCCACCAGCTGTAGGTTTGGGGGTCAAATATAGTTGGCAGTATGCAGTGCAATCAAACTCACGATGAACTTGAATTTGGATATGCCAAAGAATCTAACATTAAGAGTAACTTGAGGAATTGGTATGGATTACTTTGGTGATTGTTGGGCCTTCTACACCTTGTGTTCAGGAGATATCCTGTTCACAAGGTTGTCAGACTTTGACCTCTGTTGACCTCAGATGAAACAATGAGGATCATCTAAACGATATGGCCAAGTATGAACTTGCTTTAACGGTTGCATTTGGTAGTTATGATTTTACAAGGTTTCCAGACTTTGTTTCTGTTGACTTCAGATGACCTGTACCAGACCGAACAATAGGGGTCAATTTAACCATATAACCAGCCTGCATGACAAGTATAACTCCTTTGCTGTCCATACAGTTTAATAATATAACCAATAAGGGGCATGAGACACATAGATACACACACCTGCACCATTGCATAGATTCCTTTTGCCTTTGGCAAGGAATCCAAACAGTAGAAATTGTTAGAAATAGTATCAATGGGCCTAAAACAGAAATGTACACAAAAAGTGTACGAAGATTAACATAAATGTAGGGTAATACATTTTGAATCAATGATATGATGTAATGTGATTCTTAGCTGAGTCGTTTAGCTCCAAACCAGCTGGTGAGCATTGTAATCTGCATGTCACTCTCAACATCTATCTATCTATCTATCTATCTATCATCAACCTATCTATCTATCTATCTATCTGCTGTCTGTCTAGTATGTCAACAATTGCTTTTGGCTTCCAAACAGTCATTCTGATGATGGATGTCGACCAAACTTGGACACAAGTGTTTATTGACCATAGGACATTGTTTGACTTTGTTGAAGGTCAAGGTCCAAGGCAATGAAGGGGCAGTATAGGCAATTAGGTGTGAAATTCAAAAGGTATCTTCTACAAATTTAGGTCCAGAGTGCTGATGTTCGTTCAATGATGCGTCTAACAGCCGTACCTTCGGGGTGTTCAGGATTTTTGGTTCCAGTCCCACTTGGGCCCGAGGGTCCATTTTATTAATTTCACACAATAGTACTTGAAATGCCATCTCCTCCAAAGATTCACTTGATGTTCCTCAACAAAATTACATGTAATGGTCCTTGGTAGAGGTATAGGGGTGTTCAGAATTGTGGGCTCAAGGTCCAGTTTTGGCCCTTGGGTTCATTATATGAAACACAAAATATTGTATCTCCTAAAACAAAAAAAAAAAAAAAAACAAAAAACGTTGCACAGTGATGATGTTTATTCATAATGGTGGTCAAATAGCTGTTCTCAGGGTGCTAGGGATATAGGGCCCGTATGTGGAAATAAGCAAAATGCTTCTACTCTTACGAATTTCAGTGCACAGTGCTGACATTCGGTTATAATGATAGTCTATCAGCCGTACCTTTGTTCAGGATTTTTTGGTCTAAGGTCACACTTGGCCCCGAGGGCCTATTTTAGAAATTTTCACACAATTGTATTTGAAATGCATCTCCTCCCACAAGATTCAATTGATGTACCTTGGATAGAGGGCTATTGAGGGTGTTCAGGAATTTTGTGCTCAAGGCCCAGTTTGGGCCCCAGTTCAAGTCCCCTAGGGACAATCATATGAAATACTGCAAAATCTTGTATCTCTACAAATTTTGTTGCACAGTGCTCATGTTCAGTGGTGTCCAATTGCCATATCTTCATGGTGCCCAGAATTTAGGTCCCAAGGCCCAGTGCGGGCCATAGGGCCCATCAGATGAAATACCACAAAAGTTCTTCTATAACAAATTTCGTTTGCACAGTGTACCATTGGGTCATAAATATTGCCTAGGTGTTCGTGAGTGAAACGGCTTATACTCAAATTTTCATGTGTCCTTTCCCAATTCTCTTTTACACGGAATGGAAGGTTCATCAACGCTACCATGTCCATGTGAGGCGGGCCAACCCAGTGAATGGACGATTCAGTAAGATGAGCCTACAGCTTTACCAGGTGGACAATAAGAGCTATCTACTGGACTTCAAAAGTCTGACCAACACTAGAGAGGGTTCCAGCAGTGGTAAGAAATAAACAATACCGTATTCATTCCGCTAAGCCCAGGGCGCTTGCAAAGTTCAGGATGGGCGCTTAGGAGAGTACAACTTTACAGCTGTTTCGTATTAGTTTGGGGTTGATTTTTGCGGACGACAATGTGTACGTAACAACACATTCAAAATATCGCACAGGATGACTTGAAGCGAAACAGATGTCTTGGCTTTCCACAAGCAGTGTATATCCTCCCCCTCCCCAACCCGCCCTTCCCCATAAATGAAAGTAAAAAAAAACGTTCATTCAGCCGTAACATAGCTAGTTTATATGCTATGCATCTGCGCTTTACACGCTCAAACTACGAATGGGACTTTTGTGCTACAAGGACACATAAGGGCCATCGGCTCTGCCATGTCACCTAACCATTGCCTCGATTTGGCATGGATTGACCGAAAGCAGTCATGCCGGAGTTTGATTGTGAAAGTGGTAAAATCATTGCTAAAAATATTAATGTAATTTGTACACAGTGAATTGTTGAAATCACTTTCGTCTTTCATTAATGGAATTGAGTACTGTACGTTCAGGCGAGTCACAAGCCACAAACATTGTTTATGCGGGCGAGATGGCTAGCGCTCGAGTGATTCAGTTTAAATACCAGTTTTTTTGTATGGTTTCATGGGCTGTATGCACGAATGCCAAAGGACTCAAGCAATAGTGCTGGGCTACGGCTGGCATGCAAACGGAAAATATTGTCAGGCTTTCGGACGCGCATATTGCTATATATTTACAAGAGTTTGAAAAGAGTTGGGTGGGCGGAAGGAGATGAGGCGCTTAGCGGATGAATACGGTAATACAATATTTCCACTCTACAACCCCAATTTCCTTGTCAGCTTCTGCTGAGAGTTTCTGAGCACTTCGAGCCAATCGGTGTAGAAGGGTTGAATCATAGCAGTTCTGGGTTGATAGTGTCAATTTATTCTCAAATGATTATCACTTCAATCACATATTGAATGCCGATCTGTTACCTTCCTGGTTCACCTACAATGGCAGGCTTATAAACCATGCTAAATATGTCTGGGGAGTAGTATGGGCCACTCCTGAACCTAGAGACAAATTGTGATAGCTGTAGTGTCACATATCGCCTGAATGGACTAGTACAGAAGTGGTTGGAAACAGCATTTAGGGACATCTTCGATAGTTGAAAACATGAATATTGAAGAAGCAGGGTTTCACTCTTTTAATTTGATCAGCCTAACCAGCTGGTTTGAGCTATAGTGATGCCATGTATGCTATCTTTCGAATCTATCATCCATCTGTAAACTTTTGCTTTTTTGTCAGACAAATGTTGTGCTTTGGATGGTCTTGACAAAACTTGGTCACAATATTTAATGGGTTCATCGTTGACCACCTAACGGCCAGGTCGAATGGGCACAATGGCATTATGTGGGAAAACTGCAAAACGCTCTGCCAGATTAGTTAGATTTTCATGAAGCATGACAGTGTTACCTATGGGTCCCACAGGAATTGAAGGTGAAAGGTCATTGAAGGGGGGGTTGTAGGTCATTATTACAACTTACAGATATAATCCAAATTGCATGTTTTTGGCCTCCAATACTCATGACCTGTGTAGTGTTTAACAAAGTTGGACTTAATATTCATGGACGCTGCAGGACCTGAGTCAGCTGCAAACACATATGGGCATTAGGTGGAAAATGGAAAAATGGACCTCTTGCAGATCAGGTTGACTGCATGATTTTTGGTAACCCATGACTAGTGTGAATCATTGTGAATAGTGGTTGCTATGGTCTCAGAGAATTGAAGGTGAAGATCATAAGGGGGGGGGGGTGGAGCAAATTCTGTTATAATTGTAGAATATTACGAAAAATTGCTGGGTGACCTTTGACCACCCAAAGGTATTCAGTGTTTGAGTGCGTTGAACATTGTAATATGCTTTATAACCAAACTGTTATCATTTTAGCAAGCTCAAATGCCAACCTTTTCGCGATAACACAGCATGTCACATTACCACTGTTGATACCATAATACTGTGAACATCATTCCCCTTCTGCACACAGATGACAAGTGGAATGGATGATCCGTCACCCGGCTGAATCAAAACGCCCACCACGCCCATGACGCCCACTCTACCACAGCTGAAGCTGCCCAGTGGCTGCAGACCATGGAGTTCTTGAGATGTGTGTAGCTTGATAGGCACATGGCCGCTAGGAATGCAGCAGCACGAAAATCATCACCCCAACGAGGTTTGTCCTTGTCCCTCTGAGTCTGTTCCGTGTCCTCTAGGCTGTTCATTGTGTGTTCTGTGTTCATCTTCCTCCTGAAGCTCCCAGGTCACCTGTAGGCAGCTGCTTGAAGGACAACTGCAGACTGATTTATATGGGGGCTGATTAATAGCTGGATAAAAAATGAATGCGTCGGTCCAAACCGGATGTTCATACGACTCTCCGTTATGGAGTTATAGTTCGTTCGAGTTTGTGTTTTGAAGCATGTATAGGAAAGATGGAAAGGCAGCCAATCAGGATTAATATGATGTCCACATTGCAAACCTGCAAACAATATTTGTTTTCTATTGAAATTGGAACATAATTCACTTCGAAAAGCATTCAGGCTATGGGAGAGGAATGCTGTAGTGGGGTGGTAGGTGCTGATAGTTAGTTTGGTGTAGAAAGGACAACAGAAACCTCTGTTGACTATTCAACAAATTAATCAATGAAATACATAAACATAATTTCCGGTGTTGTCCACGTGTGACGTCATGCGTTATTGTGCAGTTGGGATTCTCCCCAAAATTCTCTGCTTAATGGCCTAAACTTTGAAGGTTAATAACTACACATAGGAACATGGTATTAAGATAGGATGCAACATATAGATTACAGTTTCACTTCTCTACTCTGTTGTAGCTAAGCCTGACGGGCGAAATTACAGAGTAGGGGGGGGGGGGGCTTCAGGGCGGGGGTGTCAGTCTGTGCTATCTCTACAGTGTATGCCAATGTGTTCAATGAAACTCAGTATTAAGTCAGTTTTCATAAATTCTCAACATTAAATATGAAACTCATTTGGTAAAGTATGTTGACATAACAATAACAAGTGTATGGTGCCCTACAGGAGCAACTCAGAAATGGTGAGGGCATGATTTATATCCTGTTTGCATCAGTGGAGGAAATTTGGTGCGGGCGGGGGACTATAAGGATTCTGACATGTTTGCTGGCCGAGTGGCAATGCTGTGCTGAGATATGCGAAGGTGGAGGGGCTAATGGCCCTCCTGGTACTGCCTATATGGTAGTGGGAAGAGCACCATGTAGGAAGTATTACAGATTAGTGAAGGGCCTGTCACACTAAAAACAATTGTTTTCTGCTTCCAAACTTTTTTAATTATGGGCTGAGAGAAAGAGAGAGAAAAGGGATAGATGCCCGAAATAGTGGTATACCATCACAATACCACTCAAATCGCGTTGTGCGGAGAAACTCATTCCTAAGTGACCTCTTAGAAGAGAAAATAAAAAGCCAAAACTACCATGTATCAAACGATAAAAAGAAAATATGTGATTCTCAAAAGTAGAGGGCAGGCGATTTAACTCCGGAACATTGGCAATTAGCAAAATGGCCTCCAGTATCATCGTGGGAGCTGGTTGAGCTTAATGGTAACGGACCGGTCTTGTCTTGACTGGTACGGTACTATGCAAACACCAATAGTGGTTATCACTAGGGTCTTGTTCGTCATAAAGTGAAATATTGGGATCAAGAATGACACGATATCGTTGTAGAGTGATTGGCCCTTGGAGAAACATAACAAAGAACGCACGTGACGACAAACCAAAATAAGGCTGCTGAAAAAGTGCTTGTATAACAGCATGCTGTCTAATATGTATTATTCACACAAGTTGCACTAATAACCAAATATGCCAAAATTGATTGAAACTACAAAATTGAATGTTCGAAGCAGCTAGGAAACTGTCTCGCTTCCTTGTTATCACATACAGTGTATTTTAATCTGCACATTGATAAAAAAAAAGACTCCAAACAGATATTAATGATAGGCTAAGGTATGTAATGTATGTGCATAAATGCCTTTTTCTACTGTTAAGTTCTGCTCGTTGCGATCCAATGGGAGCTGTGTTAAAATCTTGTAAATTACAGAAAGCAGACATTTGATATGCAGTCATTATCTCTGCCGTGGGGTAATGGATATATGCTCAGCCAAAGTTGAACTTTTTGGTGAAGAACAAAGTGGATGTTGAACATAGTTTGGGCACTTCGTAATAGGGCACTCTAATAGGTTCTTGTAAATAATAGAAACGATATCATGGATAAAATGATTGTATTTTTCATTCATGTCCATACTGCTTCCAGTTGTTCAAGGGCATTTTAGGTGTATGTAAGATGGCCCATAAGGACTTCTGGAAATATTACTGGGAAAAAGAACATAATTTGTTATTTTAAACGGGAATAGTATTAATTGCATGTGTTTTGTTAATTGTGAAGCTTTTTAGACACATTTGGATAATGTTAGGGTAATGTGAATGGGCTGTTGTTGAAGCGCCAGTAGTCATCCCCCCTATCGACGTAAACTCTTTGATAAATTTTTACCCCCAGCTGTGTGGGTTGTGAAATGTTTCCTGATTGGTAGTCCCTTCGCTGGAAGTTTACATTTTAAGCAAGCAATGGTGCACAGGCATTCAAATTGTCTGCACCTCATAAAAAGTGCAATAAACGACTAAAGCTGGTTTGTTTCAAATTCAGAGCACTTTGAATGTATCGTTTCCGATGTTTTCATCCGAGTTCTTCGTTGTTACCGTACATGCAATATTTATGTGTCGTTAGAAGAATTTGCTCCTTTTAGATGATCAAATTAGCTCAGTCGGTAGCACTCAAGACTTTTGAGATCCTCAGACTGCGAATTTGAATCCCATTGAAATCCACAGGATTTTGTTTCGTGGTGGCGGTTAAACAAAGTACATCCACTAAAAGTGGATACCTGGAGTGTAAGGGAAGTAGTGCCTCTGCGTCGGCTGCCAGGGTTGTTGTGAGTGCACCCTGGGTGGTGCGGGGGGGGGGGGGTCTTCATTAGTTCCAATGACGCGGGGATCATGTCGCAAGTCTTGGGATGCATGCTGCCTTGATACAAGACTCATCCAAGCCTGTATCTTAACAGTGAGTACTTCCACTGATTTCTTAAATATCACATGTGTCACCTGATATTCTCAATCTAAACCATATATTAATAAACTCCCATTCCCATATGTTGTTAACTATGTTGTTGACTCATACTGGCTCTGACTAAACCACTGTAAGACACTAGAGTTTTTGTTAGCATTGTTGCACAATGCTTGCATTGCACAGCCACCTCCAAATTTTTCAAATTATGAAATGGTGCAAGTCCTCCCACTGGCTGTCATAGCATAGACACCGGAGCATCCGTATAATTAGTCTGTAAAGTCGTTTCAATGTGATGGAGCTTTTAGACAGTGGTAAGATTTAAGAGTATCGTTGGTCCAATTAGATAACTGCAGAGTTCAGCTGAATAATCTCAGGGCACAGAGATACAGGAGAAACGATAAGAAAAGAAAATGTGTGACAGGAAAATCCAGGGGTTAATGCTTTAGATTCCTAATTGAACTGTTTTTTGAGTTCTGATCCAATTGAAAATTAAACTGAAATGAAATTGGTTTTCTAATTGCGCTCAAGCATAACATCAATAACAACAGGAATTTGTTTAAAAACAAGTATGGTATATCAGCGGTATGGATATAAACCTTGCTAGATGTTGTGGGAGGGTCTTATCTAGAATGTCAAGATTGTCAGTCAGATTCTGTTACAATGACAACATAACACTAAGTTTGAGAGATCAGACTTCGTCAGCGCAATCTTAAACAATCGTAATCCATAAATGTAATTATTCAGATGGATCAACTTGTCTGATGCTGGAAGATGGCATTAAAGGGTCAGTCAGCCACATGTTGCAAACAATTGTATCGAAATGTCACACTTTTTCCATATTTCAGCGGAACAATAATAAGAGTGGTGATACGGTGTCATAAATACAGTTACCACTACAGTACCTGCTCCAAATTTGAAGGGTTCAAAACACAACATTCACCGTGATGTGCATGGAAAAGCGATGGAAATCGCATGATGAATCATTTAGCTCAGCGATAAATATAAACTGAGTGAATATCAGAGCAGGATGGTTGGCAAATGGGTCCTTCATATTATGACTAAATACTGTTGCCACCTGTCTGTTCGGCCTAAACCAAAATAAATTGGATCATAGCAGCAAGATACAAATAGTAGTTGCAGTGAGATGGCCCCCAAAGTCTACCCCTTCAGTCCAGGTATCAGACAGGAAACCTCCTCCTCTTTGCCAGGGGACCTAGCTCACAGCAGAGCGTCTTCTCCGGACAGGATGTGTCATGAACTGAGAAATGAAAGGCTCATTGGTTCGGGTTAGGGTAATGTCCAACTTTTCATCAAAGTACAATTGAGGTCATGTAAAAAACAACCCTCATATTCTGCGGGAAATGTTAGTATAACCAATGATGGAGGTCATGATATTGAAAGTGAAAAACGTAAGCTTTCCTTAGCAGAGAGGTTACCGTGGTGTCATAATACCAGAGGTTCCTTCTGCCAGGACTGTTGCATGCCAGGATAGTAGTGCTCAAATGGACGCCTGGAAAATAAGGTATGATGTTGAGTGTTCCACCTGATAAGTAGAGAGCTGCCTCATGCCGTCAATAGTCTGCTAAAATAACAGCAACAGATTGTAGTGACTTCAGCAAAAATAATGCCTCCATAATTGTGCAGTTCATTCCTAGTTTAACAGGAAGGTACCTTGCTTGTACTTCATAGTCAAATCAGAAGATTGACCATATTATATTCTGGCCAGTAGCCAATGAATCTCAGAAGCCGATGAGATGTGATGTATTATGGTGAATTGATCAGATTTTGGGTAATCCATTAATGGGAGGTACAATACAACCACACAAAGAAACTATATTGCTGACACGTACTTCAGCATGGTGGGATTGTAATTTATCTTTGCTTTATAGTATCACAATGTTGGAGTCTACTCAGGCGTCAGCAGCCAGGGAGGGCGGAGATTGAAAACAAAAATGAAAAGGGAGTGATATGGCCATGCCATATGAAATAATGAACATGCAAGGTTTTAGCTCCTTAGTCAATTCAGAAGATTGACCATATTATATTCTGGCCAGTAGCCAAATAAATCTCATGAGCCAATGAGATGTGATGTATATGGGAATTGATAGATTTTGGGTTAAGCCATTAATAGGAGTACGATAACAATCCACCACAAACAAAAAAAATACGCAAGGTTTAGGGCTCCAGAAGATTGGGTCTGGTGGTTATTACAGAGGAATCCTCATTGTGAAAGTCTATTGGCCTTGTATGAAAGGAGTAGTATATGGGCACGCTCCCTCTCCGGATACTTCCTGGTGAGGTAAATCTTATTGAATCACGGCCCATTCCAGGAATTTCACCAGCTTGCCTTCATTAATCAAACTGGCTATCAGCCTAAGATAGGATAATTAACAAATTATTATTACATTCAATGTGGTTATCGCATTTAGACAGTACCAGCACCAAACTTCCTTTTAGATGGGATTGAAATATTTTTTTTTATAATGTTATCAAAAACTAGATGACAGGAGAGTATCGGCAATAATAAACCCCTGGTATACCCTATAGATTCTTTACAAAAGTTATTAGATCAATGTTTTCAAATCGGCTACAAAATGTCTTATATTTTGCAAGATGAGTACTAAAATACAAATGTCATCTCTATTTCGTCTTTTTGTCTTCTGTTCATGTGAAATATCGACAGCTCAGGTACTTCATGTCAGTTAAATGACAATTGCAGATTATGCTCATTAGCAGGGGAGATGAAAAATGGATCTACAATACGATGTGGAGTTACTGCCTTTTGAAGTTGGGTTCATTATGCAGGAGAGGTTTAGGGGTCTCTTTTTAGAATCATAAAAGAGAGTAACAGTTGAAACAAAAAGGAAACTCCTATGTATTTTATTGTTTTAAGGAGGCCAACTTGAAGTAGTAACTACCAATGTACTACAGCAATTCTGACTCACAAAGGGATTTATTTTTTCCAATGTGAAAAATAATTAAGCAATGGTTATGGAAAAAAAATGGTTTGGGGTGTGTGGGGGATGGGGATGCTCAATTTCGCATGATGACACATGACAAAGTGTTCCCTAATGGCTGTTATATTGTGAATATTTGAATCTACTACATCTCCCCCCCCAAACTTGATGAACATGAAACTTTGTAAGTATTGCCAGGGATCAACATTCAGTGATTTGGGGTCATCTACGGATCCCTATCCAGGTTCAATCGAGAACAATTTCCAAAAAGGTAGGGGACCCCTCCCCATATCAGTTGGGGTTTTCAATCTTCCCCCACCTCACATTCCCTGCATACACAGGGAGTAGATGGCCCTCCTTTTTCCAAGGAGGTCCAAAATAGCACACACATGCATCATGATTCTTGACCGTATTCGTTGCTACAGATGTTCTAAAGTATAGGTTAGACATGACCCCACCTTCCAGCAAAGATCTGTTCTATAATTGAAGTTTTCGGGCATTTTCAATTGAAATCACATAATGTACTTTTTGTGATGCTGACTTGACAATACCATAGACTGATGATGGTTTGAAACAATGCTTTCTTCATTTCCAGAAGCCTTTTCCCACTAAGTTGCAGTCAGAAAAGCAAATGCTATCAACCAAATTATCTTGACGTAACAGGGCGACTTGTAGTCATTGGGGGAAACTGCATCTTGAGTACTGAACTGAAGATCCAACTTCTGTTTGTTTCAAGTTTTCGGCTCTTCAATACAGTGACAGTGCTGACAATGAAATTCGGTGACAATGATAACCAAGTCCTTGGCCATCAGGGGTGACCAGGAATTCCGGGCCGGAGGCTCGGTGTGCATGGCCCATCATGTGAAATAAAAATGCCTTCTAAGATTTTGGTGCACACTGCGGATGTCCGTCATCATGATGGTCTCCTCCAACAAGTTTTTAATGGTCCTTGGGAAGTGGTCCATTGGAATTGCTTGTGAATTTGGACACTTTGAAAATGACCAAGTGAGCCATTGAAGATGTAATAGGATAAGCAATTTGAGAGCAGAACACTAGCACTATGGAGGTGGCACAGAATGTAGGTACACTATAGGTATAGTGAAGTGTAACATCGTCACACCTCACTGGACCTCATATACTTAGTGTACCCAATACTCTGTGCCGTCGTCAAGCTCCTAGTAAGCTGGAGAGTAAGGGACAGGCTCAAAATCTAACCCACGGTGAGTGGTGACCACCCTGAAGAGATGAAATAGTTCCTCATTATGTGAGTGGAAGACATCCGGAGAATGGAGAGAAATGATTGTTCGATTGCCATGATAGTTCATGTATGTGGTCTGGAAGCAGAGGATGAAAGAGGATAGTGAGGGCTGGATCAGGAGGTGAATCGACATGAAGATTGTTGGAACAGCAGCACCTAGTGGTAGACCAAGAAAGACTTGGTCCAGTACGCTTCTACAAGATCTCAAGATCCTGCTTGCTACAGGAATTATACCACGTGAAGGATCCCTATGATAGCTGCCATGAACCATCGTACCCAGTGATGTAGATTGATTCAGACGTTACAGTTGTCTGGGGGTGATGATTTATGTATGCGGCATTAGGAAATGTCCTCACAGGTCCAAAGCCTTCACTTCCTGCTTGTTAAAGAGCCCCTGGGGCCCCCCTTCCCCAGACGTTTTGTTACTCGGCAATAGCAGAGGAATTGTATTCAATTCACTTTTCTTGTGCTCACCGTGAATGAGCTGACAGAATGAACCAACTGCTAAGCAACAGCCAATTGACTGTCTCTATTGTGTTTTCGTACGCTGCTCATCTGGGCCTTGGTCAACCAATATTAAAACCATTACACAAGGAGATTGTGGAAAGGGTTGGCCCAGGCAGCCAACATGGAAAGACCATAAAGACATTATAGACTATAATCCCTGGCTGTATGCCATGGGATAGATTTCAACGTCAATCATTCTCGTCCAGATGGTCTCTTGGAGACAGCATGTTTCGGAAGGTCCAGAGGATTCCATCGAACTCCCTTTATTGCAACACTCTCCTACAAAGTCAAATTATGTAAGACTTGTGAATATAGTCCCTCTGCTCAGGTTGTTGAACAGTGAATCTGGTTCACAAGTAAGGAAATCAAGGTTGTTTTTTGCAAAGATTGAATGACCATGATAAAAAACAACACATTCTAAAAATGAATGTGTGTCATGTTGAGGTGAAGTATTTCTGACCAGTAGAACATGAAAACATAGTATGTCAACATTGCAATTCTCCAAGGTGAATTCCCGTCAGTGGTTATGTGGTATGAATGTAAAAGTCGCAGTTATTTGCCTATGGTCTTCGCTCCTTAATGGAAGCTGCACACACCGAGTGGAACAAACTCCCTCAGCATGTCAGGCTTGCTCCATCTAATTGCTTTCGAAATCAAGCTGAAAGCTTGCCTTTTTGATCAGTAATTTTCTGTAATTTGCCTTTCTTAGGGTTTGTACATTGTTTTGTGTTTTTTTTTTTTTCACTTTCATTCACTGTTTCTTAGAGTATTTTATGCATGCCCTTTTGCTGTTTTAGGTGGCCTGTTTTGGCTGCTTGGCCTGCTTCTATCTATCTTGCCACATTTCTTTCACTCTTTTCTTTGTTCATTTTCCTCTTCCTTCATGTTTTTTACTGCTTCCTTTCTTTTTAACCTTGTTAAGGCGCTTTGAGATCCTTTTGATTTATTGCCGCTACAGCAGGTATATTAGAGCTGTTTTATTATTATTATTGTTGTTTTTGAGTTCTCCACCTCTGGATCCTCGCCAATTCCATTTTCTCTGCAGATCAAAACCGGCCGATGTCAATTATGCCACATGAATGTGATAATTTATTGAGTCTTGCCACACTCCACATCCGCACCTATGGAATCTCACATTAAATATGATTAGGGAATAAACCTTAGTGGAACAAGTGATCATTTTACATCACAGTTGATGTAAATTTTGACAATTCCAAACACAAGCTAACCTGGAACAATCAAATCAACATCCATCAACAATCAATCATGCAGCTGTATCCAGCAGGACTGTGTTTGTTGATAAAAACCATCGCAATAAAATCAGATGTGAATAGGAAGTATGAATCAACATACTAATGTTATAATATTATTATTAGCTGAGGTACTCCTTGATCACAGACTAAAGACCTTGGCATACATTTCAATTTAGGGAATATTGAATAGATACTACAGCTTTTGTTGAAGAATTTAAACAAGAGGTTAGAAAATATGTGGTGGCTATTATAAGATGTGTGTGATACTTGAATTTGCACAACAATTATATTATCATTCCTAATAATTCATTATGCCTAAAGAAGTCAGTGACATCATAATAACAAGTTGGAAAACCAGTGACCCAGATTCATGGGAAAATTTGGCAATAACATGCAATGTGTGCAATTGATAGCATAACATTTTCAACAGCATTTTCAAAACACTACGAGCATTCATGTATATGCATGGACGTATATACTGTATTGTCTGTACTCCTTGCAATTTTACCACCTTTTTTGTCCACTCGGAGGCAAGGCTTCACCAGGTGGAAGGGGAGTGGGGGGGGGGGGGGGGGGGGGAGGGGATGGGGCGGATGGTGAACTCTCCACAGGGTTTGCCACATGGAAGTCCATTGTTATACCATCCCTACCAGACTGTGTCCACCAACATTGCTACAAACCAACTTTGGCGCTCAGAGACCAATTTTCGTTATCTCAGAGGGGTGCAAATTGTACATCATGTTGGCGTAGTCCATCAATTTGCTTGATACCTTGTTCGATGGTGTGCCAAACCAACATACCCGAGTCATCGTATATTATGCTTACCTCCTCTTTTAGAGAGTCAGTGTTTGAGACTGCATTTGTGAGAAGTTACAAATAGGTTTCACACAGGAAAAAATGAATATGCAGGTCACATGGTATTTATTTATGAATCATAGTAAAATATGTTGTATATAGGCATATATTCCTACTCACTTGATACAAAACAGAACAAAACTTTTGGACATGTGTGTCAGTAAGAAATTATTTTATTAACTGATCAGCATACAACAGAGCCCTCAAAATGTACATATCTGAACGGGTTTATAAGGAGCTCCTATCAACCAACGCCTATGAATTTCTAATGTGGAAAGTGAATGTGCGATACACTGCCAACATTGTGTAATGCAGTATCAAAACTCATGATAATAAGTAGGCAATAGTTATCTATAGTTGAAGTGAAATATTTTCAGGCAATATATATTATCTAGTGATTACCAAGGCAAATTTTCAAGGTGATGAGAAAAACGTATCAAGGTTTCAAAGGGTCATGACACCGGTGCGTAAACGTGTGTCAGTTGGATTATATGGATAACACATTAACATATGGATAATGCAAGTAAATAACAAGTTTATCGTTAGCTATTTTCTACGCCTGAAGATGGGCTTGTCACTCGTAAATAGTCAATGCTCATTGTTGTACATATTGTTATAATATTGTACATTGCAGTATCAAAGCTCAAGGTGTTATGGAATATTAGTCTTATTGTGACTTATGATAATATCTAAGATTAACATGTCAAATTTCTAAACTAGAGTTCTAAAATGGTGCTGTAGCTCAAATCACACAAATGCAATTATTGATTGCAGATAAAATGACCTTCTTATGACTCAAATCACCCAGATGCAATCCTTTCAAAGTCTTGATCACCCACCCGCTTAGAAAGTACCTCTGTTCATTAGTGACAATCACATGTTATGATCATTCAAGTTGATCTGCAGGAGAAGCATTTGACTGCCAAAAATACACTCTGGATAAGAATATCCCCAAGATGATTGGTGAGCATTAATTCTAGAACACACCTATGCACCGTATGTTCGAGTGGGCTTGCACCTTCATCCCATAATTAGTTATTTCGAAGGTTTCCATAGGTTCATGTAAGGGGACATAATACAGTGAAAAACAAACTGCATCCATTGGTCTAAATCCTGTCTCCATAACATATTCTGTTGCAGAGTTGTTGTACTAAGAAGTGCGAGTTGTTGATCTCATGTGTGGTGCACAATACCAAATGTAGCCTACTGACACAATAAACTAATGATGTATGTACAGAATAGATTAACAATTTCCTATGTATTATTGTTTTTGAGGTTCAAGATACTTGACGTTGCTTGAACGCTTGACATAAGATTCCATCTGGGAATCAATAGCATAATCTATCAACTCATCATAGTGATCTCATAACCGATTGATTCTTCAAGGAGAAATTAACATTCAGATTTCGACAAAAAACTAGAGCACCAATGGTGCTTGTAGCTCAACAGCACAAAGTACAAATACCAAATGTATGCAAGATTCATGGGACCAAGAACAAAAGAAGGCAGTTCCAAACAATGGCCTATGGTGCCCCTGTGACAACTTTTGACAGTGATAGCACTATGCCACAGCTGGTCACGCGCAGTCAATAAACAGTGTTACTCAGTTGGTCAATGTCCATCAAAGAATGACCAATTGAGAGAGGAATAGGCAATTACACATAGTGGCCTATTGTGTCCCTTTAATGACTCAATGACTCATGACCTGGACCTTCACATGGTCAAAGATGTCCAAAGGTCGATGAACATTGGCTCTAAGTTTGATTCAAAACCATCGAAGAATGGCTGTTTTGCTTCTTTTCATCAGATGTTGCTGTCTTAATTCTAATGACACTATATGATGTTGCATCCAAGATCTGCAAAACCCGCTGAAAAAGGGAACATGACACAGTTTCAAGAAAATCTAATGTAACTTTGTTTAGGAAAGATTCATTTGGAAATTATACACTTTTACCTATATTGCCCCTTCATGACCTTTGACCTTGACCTTCACACGGTCAGACATGTTCCATGGGTCAAGGTACATTGTGTCCAAGTTTGGTCAACATCCGTAACAGAATGACTGTTAGGGGCAAAAAGGCAATTGGACACACTGGATAGAGATAGGCCGTAGGGCACGTGGATCCTCGGACCAAAAAATTCTTGAAAAGCCGTAGGTATGGCTATTCCATCATTATGATCAAACATCAGCACTGTGCACCAAAATATGTAGGAGGCGAAGCCCTTTACCCCTGATTGCACATGATGGGCCCTCAGGCCCACACGGGTCTCAAGTCAAAAATTCCTGAGAACCTTAAGGTACGGCTATTAGCCTTCTTTGCCGAATCAACACTGACTTATGCATCAAAAATTTGTAGAAGCATTTTGCATGATTTAACATGATGGGCCCTAGGCCCACATTGGGCCTTGAGCCAGAGGTTCGCACACACCCCTGATGGACCACTAACCAAGGAGTATTACATGTATGTACTTTGAAGAAAATCAATTGGAACTTGTAGGAAGAGATGCATTTCAAGTTCCAATGTGTGAAATTCCATGGAATCCCATAAAATGGGCCTTTAGGCCCGAGTGGGGCCTTGGATACCAAAATCCTAACACCCCTTAGTAAAAATTAATTAGAACCATCATTATGACCAAAATGTCAGCACTGTTCAACCAAAATTTGTACAGAAGGAGCATTTTGCAAAATTCCACATGATGGGCCCTCGGGCCCATATATTGGGCCTTGGGTCCTAAATCCTGGGCACCCTGAAGGTATGGCTTCTGACCGTCATTATGACCGAACATCAGCATGGTGCAAACTAAATGTGTAGGAGATACAATATTTGGCGATATTTCATATAATGTCCCTAGAGCCCAACCTGGGCCTTGAGCCCAAGATCCTGAACAACTCCAATGGCCCTCTACCCAAGGACCATTCATGTAAAAACTTTGGAGAAAAATCAATTGAAGCTTGTAGGAGGAGATGCATTTCAAGCACCATAGTGGAAATATCATCAAATGGGCCCTCGTGGTCCAAGTCGACCTTGGACCAAAAAATCCTGAACACCCCAAGATATGGCTATTAGACCATTATTACGACGAACACAGGCACTGGCAGCTACATTTGGAGGAGATACAAGATTTCATGGTATTTCACATAATGGGCCCTATGGCCCAAACTGGGCCCTGGGCCAAAATTTCTGAACACTCCAAATGGCCCTCTACCCAGGAAACATTACATGTTACTTTGAAGAAAATGAATGGGGAAGCTTGGTGGGAGGAGATGCATTCAAGTACTTTGTGTGGAAATTTCATGAAATGAGCCCTCCGGCCCAAGTGGGACCTTGGACCAAAAATTCCTGAACACCCGAAGTTACGGAGATAGACCATCATTATGACTGAAATCGCGCGTGTTACACAATTTGTAGGAGGAGATACATTTCGAATTTTTACACATAATGGCCTATATTGCCCCTTCATGACCTTTGACCTTGACCTTCACACGGTCAGACATGTTCCATGGGTCAAGGTACATTGTGTCCAAGTTTGGTCAACATCCATCACAGAATGACTGTTTGGGGGCCAAAAGGCAATTGTTGACACACCGAATAGCTAGATAGATAGATGACATGCAGATTCTAATAGCTCAACAGCATAGCTGGTTCGAACTAAAAATGAATGCTGGGTTGTACTACTGTGATGTCACTTTCTTACAGATGTTATGGTGCAAGAATTGCGCCCACAAACATAGACATCGATGCTTATTTTCAGGGTCCATAAATCTGCAACAAGATGTCCGGAGGTGTAATGGACATCTGCTGCCAGGGATTATGCACAACCCCATCAGAGAGATTTCTCACAGACCATCTTTCCTGCCCACGGTCATCTCATCACTGGCAGTTGGCCACCCAGAAAGTGATGCTCAATGGAGAGAGGTGTCGTCACTGCTGTAATGCTTTCTATTGAATGCACTCCTTTCTCACACTGGCTCATCATGCCTTCTCAAAGTACCATATTATGACCCTTTCATGACTTTTGTAGGGTTCAAAGTGGCTCATTTTCGATAACATGGTACCCCAGTTTGGTCAACATTCGAGAAAGACTAAGCAAAGCATATTCCATGACAACACTGACCAAGTATCATAGTACTTCAACCTAACCTGTAGAAGAGAAAGAACTTGCTGTTTTTCTACCAAATCACTCATTATGTACCTTTATTGTGACTGTTGACCTTAATCTTCCGAACATGCTGTCGTCAAATAGTCCTTGATAACTCTGACTGAGTATGATGATAATCTGATCTAACTTTAGGAGAAAAGCCATTTTGCTGATTCCACATACAGTTCATTATGACCTTTTTATGACCTTTGACCTTGACCCTCACACGGTCAGACATGAATCCCTAAACACCCAGGATGTACCACTTGTCCATTATAACACTGACTGAGAATGATGGTAATCCAACCTGATCGTTAAGAGAAGCATCTCACAAATTTAGCATTTGTCTACATAACAGTTTAGTATAGCCCTCTAATGACCTTTAACCTGAAATCCCTGAACACCCATAAGTACCATGTCCATAATAACACTGATGAGTATGATGACAATCCAACATTATCTGTAGGAGAAGCATTTTCCACAGATGGGCCCATTCTACTTCACTCATCGCACTGCCTTTTTCGGCATCACATGAAGAATGTTTCTGGTGGGGGTCGGACCAGTTGTGTGGTGAGCTCAAACTTCAACTTAATTGAGTCTTAAAATATGCCCCTCTAATCATTTTCGACATTGACCTTGAAGAGGTGAGAAATGTCTCCATGGATTAATAAACATTGTGTGGAAGTTTGGTCAGCATCCATCATTAAATGGAAATTTGAGTGCCCAAAAGACAAAAGTTTGATGAGCCTGGACTGGATGAATGGATGGATGGACAGACAGACCGATAGATAGGCTGATGGTGTCAATAACTTGATCAGCATAGCTGGTTTGAGCTATGTGGCAAATAAACCAATGCTTAAAAGTTAGGTAATTAATTTCAAGGTGAATTAATTAATGCAAGTTTGCTAGAATCTAGGAGATAATTTACTATCAGGGGGCATGTAGTTGGTGGGTCATTCCATAATATATCATGTAATTAACATCGGCTGAAGCTGAGCTTGAAAGAAAATCAACTTATTAGCAGAATTGAGATGTTACTATTCAGTTTCTAGGGTACTGATCTCGCCTGCTGTCAGGCTGGTAAGGGCCCAGGCCTGTAAGCATACAAAGAATACTTCCACCACCTCTAGTTCAGTTTCAGGGCAGTAGATATTTTCCTACTTTGTGGGAGACCACTCTACCCAACATCAGACTGTCATATTTTTAGTGTCCTTCGGTATATCACCAGAGCCGATGACTTCCTAATTCAAACTTGTTCCCTATCAATCAAGATTTGCCTTGACTGGTGGAGTTAATGAGTTGCACACCTTACATTGTTTACATCTCTCAGCTTTACTGTCAACTGGTGTCCCGTTCTTTACGTTTTTCCCTCTGCTGTTGTGTAGGCCTTGGTGTCCTCCAGAGTTGGTAACTATACATCAGATGGCGGACTCAAGCAACGACTGGTGTACATGCAGCATCTGCTGTATAGACTGCTTAGGTTTGTTGGAACTGTAACTTCATAGTCTGGTGTAGAAGCATTGTAGAGTAGTCAACAGAAGACACAGCTGAAATGAAACAGGTACAAGACATTACAGAAACAAGATATTACAGAACACATCTGTAATGACTGCTGTGTCTGTTGGAACTGTAACTTCATGGTCTGGTGTAGGAGCATTGTAGATCTTGTATAGAAGCAATTTGATAGTCAACAGAAGACACAGCTGAAATAAAACAATACAGAATTAAGATATTGCAGAACACACCACACCATTGGTATAGTCTGCTGTGTCTGTTGGAACTGTAACTTCATGGTCTTGCGTAGGAGCATTGTTGAGTAGTCACCAGAAGACACAGCTGGAATAAAATGAGTACAAAACATACAGAAACAAGATATTACAGAACACATCTGTATAGACAGGCTGTAACAGACAAGGATCTGAAGAGAAACTCACAAGATATTCAAGAAGAATCTCATTCATTTCTATCGCACAGAATGAAATCATTCATCATCTGCATTATATAACAGTATCGATGCAATATGGCAACGTCTAGAGGGTTATCAGTAAGTTTGGGTTGTAGTAGAAACTTTCAGCGTAAATAATAACTACAGTGTGCGGTTGTTCGGTCATTCTGCCTTAGATGTATAAAACATTTCTCACACAGGAGAAAACCAAAGAGTAATCAGTGGAAATAGGAGTAATATTTGTCAAATGGGATACTAGCTGGTGACCGGAGGTAGTGTCATAGGCCAGCAGTGTCCTTGTCTGCAATATATTAAATTAAAAATGTGAGTAATTATTTCATCAAAGGGCTGCTGTGGACTGGGAGGTAGTGGTAATATATGCCAGCCGTGGGTTCTTGTCTGCCAGCTATAATAATATGAGTAATATTTTATCAAATGACTCCTGTGGACTGGAGTGGTGTAATAGGCCGACCAGTGTTCTTTGCCCTGTCAATAATAAGTTAAATATGAGTAAATTTGTCCATTGGCTCCTGTGGACTGGAGTGGTGTATAATAGGCCAGCAGTGTCTTTCGCCGCCACAAATAAGTTCAAATATGATAAATATTTTGTTCCAATGGCTCCTGTGGACTTGGCGGGTGTAATAGGCCAGCAGTGTCTTTGCCTGCAACATATAAAGTTTCAAAATGAGTAAATTTGTCCAAGGGCTCGAGCAGAGACTTGGAAGTGGAGTAATCGGCCAGCAGTGCAAGTGTTCTTTGCCTGCCACATAATAAGTTCAAATATGAGTAATATTTTGTCCCATGGCTCTGTGCGACTGGAGTGGTGACAGGCCAGCAGGTTCTTTGCCTGCCACTAATGAAGTTCAAATATGAGTAATAATGTGCCAATGGCTCCTGGGGAGGCCGGAGTGGTGTAACAGGCCAGCAGTGTTCTTTGCCTGCCACATAATGAGTGAAATAGAGTAAATATTTCATTCCATTGGCCTCCGTGGTCTGGATGATGGATTAGCTCAGAGGAGAGCCCTTAGGACTTGTGACCTGAAAGGTTCCGAGTCGAATCGGCCGCAGGTTGGCCTTTCCGGTGCTGTCCTGGGCAAGGCCACGTTTATCTCCATTGATTCGTCCTACCCAGGCGTTATGGGGAACCTTTGAGAGGTTACTTGCAATCCACAAGGTGCACTGACTGATTACGCACAGCCATTTGTGATGAAATGTCCACAGGGGGGGAGGGACATGTTGGGTCGGGGGGTTGATTGGCGGTTCTGTCAGGGGTGTATAGTTCGAGGTGTGTGCACTATATGGTGCGGGGCTGTACCGAAACAAGTTACTATGACCAGGGTTGGTAAATGGCCTTCAGCGTTTGCGAGGACCGTATTACGGGATAAAGCGCTATATAAGAACGGTACATTCATTAATAGGCTAGCAGTGTCCCCATGTCCGCCTTAGGAGGGGATTTAAAGGTAATCATTCAATTGATTCCTTAAATAAACAAGTGAGATCATGAACCGCTAGTCTGGCTTTTTCGCAATCAGCAGTATGTTTGGACAAACCTGATCTGTAGGAGGGTGGAAGAAGAGGAGCCCAACTTGCAAGTTAGCAGATAATAACAGCAAAATCTTGAAAGCCACATACCGGTGGGATATAAATGGGGCCATTATCACTGACGGATATCCAATCTGATGCAGGATCGTGTTCATCCAACCCAAACTAAACACAAATTTCATCAAAATCAATCTTACCGTTTCCGAGAAAAATCATGCTAATGAGAAAGTGTGACATCTATACAGAGCAACTATGCACATACAAACATACACCCATGCCCCTGCCAAAGTAATCTCTAACTTCCCTAAGTCTCTTTCTCAACCTTGTCCAGGTGGAGACGATTAAAAATTACCGCAAATTTCTTTGAGTGTTCCTCATTTTTCAGGAGGGTCCTACCTTGAAGAGCTTCTGGGGGTGTAAAGCAGTTGGTCTTGTACTCTTTCAGCAGCTCCGTGACATCTATGGTCTGACCTGACGATGTACGATCTGCAAGAGGATATATATAGCCATGGTGGTTTGCTAACCGATAACATTAACCTTTTTTCACGGTTGCGGTACACAGCCGCTTTGCATCTTCTCAAAGATGGCCGCTATATAATTTGTCACCATTATTATTAATATGTGGGAGGGAATGCTAATGGTGCCCTCCCCCCCCCCCCCATCCAGTTATCACCAACAGCAAGGGCATCTCAGCAGCCCCCATTAACTCGCCCCGCCATTGCATAATTCACAAAACTTACTGGTTTGTTGAATCTGTAAACTACGAATACTTACCCCATATTGACACTTTGCACCCCACCCCGTGCCATGAACATCTGGCAATCTTTTACAGTAGTCCGGCTGGCAACCCTATCGTCCTTTTTCTTAGGCAGAGGCGTACAAGGGATTGAGGGGCGAAAAGGCCGCCAATCCGACGAAGCAGGACGCCCCGTGATGGCCCGGAAGGAAGTCGGGGGACGTAGGGTGGATACGTCCCATATGGGGTAAGTATTGTAAGTTCACAGATCCACAAATCAGTAAGTTTTGTGAAATCTATTTAACTTAATCAAATTACCCCATATTGCACTTTGCCACCAGACAGCACAGGGCCACTGGAGGCGGGTCCGTGCCGTCACGAAAAGGGGTGGTTTGTTGGTCGGTTGTAGATTGCAGGCAGCCATCGTGCCGGCCTAGGCCGAGACGGGTATAGAAGCAGCATGAAACGAACGTCGTGTGGTAAACCCCCCAAGACGCTGCTACGTCTCGCGATTTTTGATTGAAGCGTAGCTCGGGAAGAGGGAGAACGAGGTAGGGCCGAACTTCCAGGACTTCTGGGCAGCTGCGGAGTCGGACTTACGGCTATGGAAGTCGGGATGAACCAATCACCAGGGGATCGATGCTCAAGTGAGCCGGCAGGAGCAGGGGGAGGACATACGCTCTGGGAGAGTAGGCAGGCTCGATCCTCGGCTCGGTAGAGCTGCTCTCACCCAGGAGGGCAGGAAAAGTTCCCTTCTACAATGCTCTGTGAGTCGCGCAGGGTCGATCCTCGGCTCGTGGGGCCGATTCTCACACAGGAGGGCAGGAAGAGTCGGGATCCGGCAATGCAAGCCCAGGATGAGCGAATCACTGCACCCCAGGGGAGCTGCATTCGGGATGGCGTGAAGGTTCGGTCCGCGGCTCCAGAGAGACGAGAAAGTAGAACCGCGGCTCGGGAGGGTCAATCTGGCTCAGGAGGTTGGAGGAAGTGGTGTGAAGGATCCGGAGGAGTCGCTAGGGCTAACCCTCGGCCCAGGAGAGCCCGTCTGGCACAGGCGGATGATGAGTCCCGACCACGGAACTGGAAACCGGGAAGGCCGACCCTCGGCTCGGGAGGAGAGAGCCCGTCTAAATCAGGAGGGTCGAAGAAGTCCGACCACAGCTCCAGAGAGGGTGGAAAAGAGGTCGACCACACGGCTCGAGACGGACGACAGAGAGGCGGTTCACGGCTCTGGAGAGGGCCTACCCACGGCTCCGGAGGGCAGACCAGATCGGAAGAGCCGGGAACCGAAAGAGACGGTGTTCACGGCCTCTGGAGGGCACCCCGTTGGAGTGTCTAGTGCGACAAGTCCCGGCCTGGGAACACGGAACGCACCACCACCGTGGCACTCCGCTGTCAGCGGGGTCCGGCATAGCCCAGTCCGTTATAGGGCCGGCTGGTTAGAGAGCACGGCTTACTCGGGTAAGGACGGGTTTTGCTCCGTTAAAGGGCGGACGGTCTGTCTCTCAGCGACAGGGCGGGTCGATCGACGCGAGCGTGCTGGCTTCAGGAAAGAAACGCGTCCGACGTGAAGGTGATGACGGCGTTGAAGTAATGAATTGAAGTAAGCCATGGGGTCCACGGAGTAGACGGCATAGACGGCTGCCCAGAGAGCACGGCTACCTCGGGTGAGCCGGCATCCGTAAATGGTGCTGTCAGTTAGTTGGCTTCAGTGGACAGGGCGGGTCGATCACGCGAACGTTGCTGGCTTCGGGGAAGAAAGCGACAGTCCGACGTGAAGGTGATGACTGTGTCGAAGTAAGCCATGGGGTCCACGAGAAGTAGACGGCAGAGAGGACTTGCAGAGAGCACGGTACCTGGGGGGGGGAGCGGTTGCTCCGTAAACGGGCCGCTATAGTTCGGTCTATCAGCGGACAGGTCGGGTCGATCGAGTCGCGACGCGAACGTGCCTGGCTTCGGGGAAAGCGCGTGACGACGTGAAGGTGATAACTGCCACCAAAGAAGTAATGGGGGTCATCGGAGTGAAGGTAGACGGGCAGCCAGAAGATGCGGGCGAAGATCTAACTCAGCCAGAGAACGAGGCTGTCGGCGATGACTGGCCTACTAGGTCAAGTAGCTAAACAAGGCGAGAAGTAGTCCGCCAGCCAAACTTCGGCAGTCCTGTGCCGGCCGTCAGTACGTTTCCTGTTTGAGTCCCCGCTATCTTAGTAAGCTGTCTCTGCTAGGCGAGCCCTCTAGAGCCCCGGCTACGGAGGTGAGCGAGGGAAGAGTGAGAGGGGGCATGGATAAGAAGCCGAGGCGAAGGTAGCAAATGCCTAGTCTCTCCCACGGTAGCCAGCACGCTTGGAAGTCCGACCCTGACCGGAATAACGGCCCTGCGTCCTCGACTTGGCAAACGGCTGTACTGTTCGACTAGAAAGTGGAGCACTGCAACTCCGGACCCCAGTGGGCCCCCCCCCAGAGGAGGTGGGGGGGGGGAGAGGGGGGGCAGGCTAGATAGGAGTTCCATTCGTCTGCCGAATTTAGTAGTTCTTCCAGGAATCAGTGACCTCCGCGAGCCCGGCCTGATCTTCTTTGAAGAGATCCGACTCTGGCTGGGGTGGCGCTCCTGGGCTGCCGCAGCCAAAGCCCCGGCCGATGACCCGAGCGGCTCCCTAGTCTAGCGAGGAGGCTTAGACGGTCCTGACTTAGACCTGTGGTGGAAGATTCCTTCCAAGTCGGACTCCCTCAGGGACTCTTAATTTGTGTCAGTCCCGCTAGCCGCACTTCTTCGCAATATCCCGCGAGGAGGCCCCCGGCCAGCAATGGATGGCGGACTGAAGGCAAACTCTTACCGAAGGGGTGGTCACCAGGCCCTGTGCGAGGTCCGTGCGGCCTTAAGTCACCTGCGCTCAAGTCTGACAGACTGGCCAAAGGATGAGGAGGGCCACCCAGACCAACGGAAAACGACAGAGTACTTGTATAGCCGGACAGTGTGTTGTAGCGAAGTTGTCCCGACATAGAGAACTATGTCAGAGAGGGACCGAGAACAGTCTCTGGCGATGCGGGACCTGAACAACGTCCCTCGCCGAAAAAAGACGCCAGTGCTAAGTCCGCCCCTAGGTTTTGATCGGGAATCAACGGCACCCCCCCTAAAAGGATGGGCTGTCCATTTCCGACCCCCGAGGACCACTGGCGGGTGATAGCCTCGCCGCCTCCTGGACGATTGACACACTGCTCCACTTAGGGAGTCGCAATGCCTGGGCCAAAGAGACTCCCGGCGCTACGGCTGGAGTTCGGGACGGACTGCCTGCTACCCCCGGAGACCTCCTGAGAGATCTCGCGTATCGGGGAGCGTCTTGTAGTCTTCCTCCCCCTTCTTGCCCGGAGCCAACAGCTGATGTGAAGTTCCTGAGGGGCCGCGGCGGCCTAACCTCCCACTACGAGAGACCGGGAGGGTCCGGGAGCGTCAAGCCGTACGGGCCCCGGGACGTCGGCCGCCCCCTGCTCTAAACTGTTGAAAATACCGGCGAAACTGGTCTGTAACATCACCCCGCAGGGCTCGCGGCTTGGCAATCCAATGTAAACTTCTCCGCCTAGCCGCTATCCGAAGCCGAGCAGAGACCTTCCTAGGAAGATGTTGACGATGTAGGCTGTGGCTGTAGGGCTGGTCGATTCCCTGGTCCCTGGATCCCTGATCCCCTGGCGCTGGTCTGCTGAAGTCTGATGACCTGATTGGGGCCGTACCGGGCCAGCCGGATCCGTGGCTGCCGGGACGGTTTCCCGACCGCCACTAGTCGGGGGAACTCCGGGCAACCGTTCGAGGTGTAAACACACCCCCGACGGGACCCGGCTGGGCCAGCCCGGACATTGCTTGTCGGGACTCCCGGGCCCTCCCGAGGTGTAACCACACCCCAGTTCGGACCCGGCAGGGCCGGCCCCGAGCTAGCTTGTCGGGACCTCTGGGCTGTCCCGAGGTGTAACAACACCCCGTTCGGGCCCGGCTGGGGCCGCCCCGACCTCTCCTGGTCGGGACCTCCGGGCCGTCCCGATGGTGTGTGGTGTAACGACACCCAGTTCGGACCCGAGCAGGGCCGGCGCCGACCCTACCAGTAGGGCCTGGACCAGGCAAAGACAAGCCACTTCGGCCCGCCCCGCTGGGTCGGCCCCGACCTCACTGTCGGGACCTCCGGACAGTCCTGAGGTGTAACGACACCCCGTTCGGGTCCGGCGGTGAGGGAAGGACCAGAAGAGCCGGCCTCCTCGGACGTGCGAGACGAGCCATTTCGGCACCCGCCCCGCCGGCTTTAGGGGCATGCTGACCCAGAGCTCGATGCCTGTGGGACTCACGTGCTACATGAGCACCTGCCCATGGACCCCGGAAGGGGCCAAGCTTCGGGTCCAGGTATGATAGACCCCCTGGAACGCTTCCCTCTTCTTCGAGCGCCGCCTAATCCTGGGTCTCTCTGCCGTCGGTAGGTTTTTTAGTCTGCGTCTACAAGACGGGCGCCTCCAAGCCGTTCCCTCGTCCCAGGTAGGCATGGCCGAGGTTCCGGTAGCCGACACACTTTCACGTATCTGAGGAAAACTCCGCTACGAATATATCTGCAGGAGTATACCTCCTTCACGACACGGATATACAATACAATATCACAAATAGGAATGCCACTAAGACTGATATTGATATGTCATAATACGAGCAGTAGTGCAGTATAAGATATTCAAAATACAAAAACATCAGACGAAAACGAACGGTATACCATAGCAATATCACAGATAGGCTATTTCCGACGTGATATGCGAAATGTCATAACATTGTGTATTGCAGTATAAGGACTATACAAAAATACAAATAAATGGCCGTTTGGCGGTAATCTCTGGTAACATATCACAAATAGGAATCAGTTCTTCCGACATGATAAGCGAAATGTCATAGTACGAGTGATTGCATAGTATAAGATATACAAAAAACAAACAATCAGCCATCCGATTAACGAACGGCTATACAAATAGCAATATCACAAGAACGGCGGTCCAGCTCGGGCTATTGATATGCGAAATGTCATAACATTAGTGTATTGAACAGTATAAGGGACTATTACAAAATACAAGCTAACGGCCGGTACCACGGGGTAACGAACTCACGATAAGACCCCGAGTTAACTTAGCTCCAAGCCAAGTTCATGATCAAAGTATCCCCCATTCCCCCGCTCTATACCCGTCTGGCGCTAACATTCCCTAGCGCCGTGCGGCAGAGAGACACACCCCCCCCCGGGAGAGAAAGGAACAGGGAGGGAAGGGGGAAAGAAAAAACCCAGGAAGGGAGGGATGGGAGGGAGGGGGGGGGACCGTGGGCTCAGCTAGGGAGAGCACCCGGACAACAGTCCAGCCCTAATGAACCTAACACAATAGGGAGCCCACACACCCGGTGTGTTGTTAGGACTAAGGGGGGAGGAAGCCATGCACAGCCCTATTGGCTTAGGAGCCAGCCTAGGCTAAAGATGGACTTACGCCCCAAAACGGCGACGATCGAGCGGGGAGAAAAAAGAGAAAAAAATCCAAACCAATTCACGCAAACCGCTAAGGAAAACATATCTGATCGACGAGTCGGAAAGAAAAAAAGAAAAATGCTCCTAGCAAGATTCTGAATGTTGATTGAAAAGCAGATGGGGGATTTTCGGAATGAAAAATCGAATGAAAATTCTTAGCCAGATGGCTAATTGAACTGAAGGTCAACTGGCAAAAAACAAGGAAGGACGATAGGGTTGTCAGCCCGGACCTACTGTAAAGGATTGCCAGATGTTCAATGGCGCGGGGAGGTGGGTGTGCAAAGTGCAATATTGGGGTAAGTGAGTAAGTGAATAAGTGAAATAAGCTGATGGTTCATCCATTATCCTTCTACCAGAGCGCACCTGAAAGATAGGCCACAGGCACTATACTTGTGTTTGTACGACTCCGGGCACTTAGGGGAGAATAAATGCTGAGGGGGGTGGTGGTAGTCAGTATTATGAAAGATAATAGTGAGATGTGCGGATGACAGAGGTATTCGTATTCATATGGGCTGCTAACAAGTTAATTCTACACGACCCCTGATCCATTATGGTGATACTGGATTATGTTGGCGTAACACGATCAGACAGCCATCTTCATTTAGGGAATAAGGGACAGATTCGAGGGCCTTGTGGCAGGAATTTAAACCGGGATGACGTCATAATATGAGGTTGAATAATCCCGAGGCGTAGCCGAATGATTTTTGCGTCCTCTTATGACCGTCAAATAGGTTTTAATTCGAAAACAAAGGCCGAGTATTGTTATTATTCCTATGCCATAAATATTCAATAAACTTAGCGAGAAAAGAAAAAAATGTGAAAATTACGGAAAAGAACCTTCTCCAATTGATCTATGGATTCTCCCAAAACTGCTCCATTAAAGAACCAATGTCAGAACTCAGAATTAAACACAGCTGCATGGCATGTTGCCAAACAATATTTCACACCAAAAAACAATAGACAAGTTACACGCTAGACCGCTACTATGCACGACTGGCAGATCATGCAGCACAGTTTTTGATTTTTGCACTGGAGTACTGGTATAACGTGTACAGTAGCCTATTTACGAACGTACAGTCAAATAGGCCAATAAAAAATAAATCGCCTTGATCGTGATGGATATATTAGATAATTTTCGTTGAAGTTTGAATGAAATCCAGTAGGCCTAGTATGTCTTGGATTACGTAAGCAAAAGAAAGGCGTACAGGGAAAACGAATATAGCTTATTATAGCCCTACATAATTGTCATGCATATTGCACACGGTGAAAACTTTCTAAAAGTTCCGTTGATCGCCAATTAAAATTCTCCCACGACTTAATTACTTGTGCCGTCTCCAGCCGGTGGTTAGTACTGAATTTATAACCGGTTTTATAAATTCACTTTCCAGACTAACTTACATACATAGGTCACGTGGTATTATGAATTTGCAATAAGACAGTTTTTAGGCAATGAGAAACAACTGGTCAGACCACTGTATCTCAACGATCCAATCAGTACTTGTGTTGCTGTGTTGTCATTTGCATGAATGACTTGTGAATCAACGCCATGTCGGACGTGCAGTTCGACTTTATAGTGTGCATTAAAGTCTCAACTCAAAGTCAGTTAAATAACAGACATGGCTTCAGCTTGTCTATTAATCAAATTTCATTGTAGACTTGGACTGTTGATTCCTGATAGAATACTCACAATAGCACTTTAATACTTAAATGAACTCATGTGCATCCAATAGATGAACCTAGAAAGAGGATTGTATGGAACTCACCAAATATTCCAGTGACCATGCAGATGATCAGCTGGATGTACCCTGTATCTGTGACGTGGAGGATTTATGGGGGGGGCGGGATTTCCTCTGGTGCGGGGCTGGGGTTGCTGGAGGGGGGTAGGTGGGGATAGGCTTCAACTGTTGCCAGTTGAGGATGATTGATTGGTGTTGACGAACCACGCTCCTGGGACTCGCGCGATCTGTCGTATCAATGTTGAAGTCCTCGGAGTAGTAGGATGACTGAGATTGGGGCAGACATGGTATTTCTGGTTGACCCAGCAGTGGACCTGTCTGACCATGAGACTCTTGGACAATCCTCTGAGGACTTACTAAGTCTTGTGGACTGTTCACGTTCCGGAAACCTGACTTTTGGATTTATTTCATAGATTATGCTGACTGTATCTGACTTCTGGACTGTCAGAAAAATTGGCCCAGGAGATGGAAACGCTGTGATACGAACTTTCTGAAACTGTCCTTTTAGAGACACTCTTCAGAGTAATTTTTAGACCCAGCCGAGGGTTGAGATGTGATGGATGAAGACAAGCTGAATCCACGGGTCGTTCTCTTCATATGACCTCGAGGAATGCTATCGGAGGCCTCCTCAAAGAAGTCTCTGTGGCCGGCAGTCTTGTTTTGATCTCAGTTTCAGTGTCTGATTGTACTTCCTCCACTACAACATCCACTTCAGGAGCTGGCTTCACCTTGGTATGCATACCATCAACGTCCAGTCTAGTGAATACGTTATCTGAGATGCCCTTTGTAGCCCCACCCCTTTTGAAAGCTTTCTCATCTGTTTGTTGAAAATGTGTGCTTTTTGCAACAGCATCTTAGTGTCGTTCCTCCCAAGTAGCTTCAGATCTTGTGCCTGGAAAATGTTCTCTTGCCCTGTGAGAAGAGGGGAGCATCTTATCAGTATCGGGATAAAAAAGAAAAATGCAGAGGAGTTCCATAGACTGAGAAAATCACTGGTTATGAATCTGGGAGAGGGCTGCTAATGACTTTTGAAACTTAAGCAGTGGGACTGCCTCACCAATGATAGAGTCATGTAACCATTCAACCTCGTCTGCAAATATTTCTGATAAAGCAAGTGCTTTGGAGAGTGCTTTTGAAGCTTCCAGACTCATGGGCTATAGCAGACCCCATATCGGAGGTAAGGTCTTCACACCCTCCTTCCCTCCGTTCACTCACCACTCGGCCGTGCAGTTGGCTATTTAAATAGCAGTCACATTCGATGATGCTCAATGGAGTGTGACATGGCATCACTGCTGCGTGCATGCACACTATGCCATCCGATAACCCTTCCAGTCCTGGTTTATTTCTGAGAATGCAGAAGTTCCACTGCAGAATGTGCTGAAGTGCTTCTGGGCGTCCAGGGGATGAAGTCACAATATCAATATAATTATTTTACCTGGCTGAAGCATTAGGTTATTGGTTTTATGCTTGGAGGACTGTTACCATAAATACTTCCAACATATATCTGAGAACTGCAGAATGTGCTGGAGTGCCACTGCAGAATGTGCTGGAGTGCTTATGGGCTTTAAGTCACTGGAAGTCACAATATCAATATAATTATTTTACCTGGCTGAAGCATTAAGTCATTGGTTCATACCTGGAGAGCTGTTACCATAAATATTTCCAACCCATTATCAGGCCATATTGATATCAGTATGTCACCATAAAGCAACACTAGGGTCAGTAAGATGTGGAACACTATACCAGTATTAAGGTCTGATTTACTGTCACATAATACAATGATTGTCATATGTAACACTTACGTAAATGTGTTGAACCAAAAATTGACACTGTATATAAGTGCCTATATAGTGCTGCTATGCCACCTCACTAGTACAGATATCATCCAATGGGTAGCAGGATGAACCCAAATAATCCAAAGAGTAGTTAGTACTCAAGGTCCTCACAGGTCCCCAATTAACACATGGATGAAAAGGAACAATGCGATGGAGTGCCAAGCCCATGTAAAAGGTTGCCTACAGGTCTCAAGCTCACAAACTTGCATTTGATAGTGCAGAGCTCTACCCTAGCTAATCTGATACACACACAGTAGACTCACGTAAAGCCAAATGTCAACATTGTCATAACCACATACCTATTGGCCATTCAATGATATTCAGCATGCATTTTTAGTAAATAGTTGTATAACTTTAATTTCATTGTCGACATATATTACTTCGATGGAGCTGAGACAAATTCGAGGTGATTTGATTCAGGTTTTCAAAATTGTTCATGGATTTGAGTGCCTTTCCTACCACTAATTCTTTGAGTTTTCCAAAGTTACCACCAATAGGGGTAATTGCCTCAAGCTTCGTGGCAAATGCTGTAGATTGGACATTCGGAAATATTCCTTCTCCCAGAGAGTTATTAATGAGTGGAATAACCTTCCTGAAGATATTGTTCTGTCCTAAGAGTGTGACTGCATTCAAGAACAGTCCTTGATTTATTTTTCAGGAATTGTGGGCAAATTCTTTGAGCATCTGGGTTGTTCTTCTCTTTTGGGATGTTGTGGCTCCAGGGTCTCTCATGAGAATTTTGTCCTTCTGGACCTTTTTTTCACTAAACTAAACTAATATGGTATCCCCCCACCCCTCCCCTGCTCATAACTCTGTGTGCAGAGGAAAACCTGCGAAGAAATCAGGGAAAACTCCTCTTGCCCCCTCTGACTCAGGAGGCTGGCTGTGCCACTGCAGTGAATTAAACAACCTATTTGATGAGGCATCTCCATATTGAATAGGACAAGTTTATTTTTCAGCAATTTTTTAACATCAACCACTGTACGAAAAAGAGACATTTGTTATCTGGTTCAGTTATTGCCAAAACAAAATCTGGAGACTTTCATCCCTATTGGATTTGCATAGCCAAACGATGTGTAAAAGCATGTTGATTTACTATGGAAACCCACGAAAATTGTCAGAGTTACACTGACCATACTGTTGCGGTCTTTGTCTCATGCATAATGCCCTAACACAGGAAAAAAAAATCATCTGACAATGTCAGTAACTCTATTGCTGGGAATTTTACAATCGTAAGTGTTCATGTGGATTTTTTTTCATAATCCCAATGATATGAGAGTTAGATATTATACAATGACACGTAATTATGCAGAGTATAAAATATATACCTTCCTCCTCGGCTGCCTACTCTAATAACTGCTGTCTGTGGATTACTGCAGTTCCAATATTCAAACCTTACATGGAGGAGGGCAACAAGGGCTTTAACGAGTTAGGTATTGTAGCAATGACTACGTATGTTACCTTGAGTTGGGCAGTTTGCTTACCAGATCCAGTCACCTCTGGTGACGGGGCTTCTTCCTCATCACTGAAGGAGGCAACGGATTCTGAGGTATCCACATCGACGTCTGCAGGAGGTACTAGCTTTGGCTGTGAAGTTAACAAACCAGAAACATTAATACTACATTACTGGGAAGAGGCAAAATACATCCTCATATAAACCTACAAACTTAAAGACATACATAAGGTAAAATGCATTTCTGTTATAGTTTCATTAGGTCAAAACATAGCCACCTGCCACCTCCCATGAGATGATGATGCAAAACTGCTTGAGGCTAGCTGTGTTGATGCTAGCACAGTTGGGCGAGGAGGATAAATGTTTCATTGCATCCTTGTCCTCCTGAGAAGAGAATACTCTATCAAATGACCATTTTGACTGAAGCCTGTTGGCACATCGAGCTTCGATGCTGGAAGAAGGTCAATGGAGTGCATGTCAAACTGTTAGGGTGTCTGAAAATACCTATAAGTGTTTTACCATGGAAACTGCTCCACCCTTGTACTAATTAGAGTCATCATCCACAAGACCAGTGTGCTTGATCAGTATGGTAACTGACACATCTGTAGCCCTGAGGGCAACCATCGTTCACTCCCTGCCTCCAGTCAGAGCAGTAGGGCCTATTGCCTCCTATCATTTGTCTCCAAATTTTCAAAGAATACAAAGCCTCTTCAGAAATGAAAGTCAGATGCACCAATTAATCGAATAGTCAACAACCTATAGTTTGCTACACACCATAGCTTCAGTTAGAAAAATTATGCTTCATCACACATAGGTGTGCCCACACCGAGTGGCACCAGACCATGGTGCCCAGCACTCAGGCCTTTTTCCTAGCACCCATGACAATTTAGCCCAATTTAACCAGTGCTCTCACATTGTCTTCTATCAAGGTACATACAATACTGTGCTTTACAGCTGTCCGCTGTCCTTCATGACCAAATTTTGCCCAGCACTCTGAATTTTCTGGGCACATCCCAGAAACTCATGTGAGATAAAAGTTAAGGTTAAGATTCAAACACTTAGTATAGCGCACATTAATGTTAAATACACTCAATGGCGCTGAACAGCATCAAAGGCAATATAAAAAACAGCTATTGAATGAACGAGTCTTCAAAGCAACTTTGGATGGTCCTTGATTGTCTCACATCTATCGGGAGAGCATTCCATAGTCTGGGTCCGGTGACACTGAAGGAGTAGTCTGCGAAGCATTCACAGCTTGCGGTTAACAAAAATAATATTTTTACCTTGTCAGGTACCTCAATTCTCCTTGGTGAGTCCGCATCTTTGATTAGCTCCTCCACGTCTTCTTCATCACTGATGAGATTGGACATGATCCTTTCGAAGGCAGTAGATTTTTTGAGTTTAGGAACAAAAGGGCTACCTTCGGGCTTCCTAGTCGTAATAGGTCCATAGCTGTCATCCCTGAGCTTTGCTCCAGCTTTAAGAAAATTTTGTGAACTTTGACCTGCCCTGCTTTCAGGAAGTTTTGGCTCATGTGAAACTTGTTCAGATAAATCAACAGAGCTGATTCCATCAGAAACATCATGGAGATCGCCATTGTTATGTCTTTCAGCCCTGGTTGACGGCCTGGTTGGCATAGATTGTCCACTATCGGGTCCCTGGTACTAGGCTGTCTCTTGTGCCTTTCGACTTGACTTTAAGAACTGGCTGCCAGACTTGAGTGGGGTCGAGTGAGCGACAGGTTGGTAACTCTCGTCAGAATCACCGTCGTTAGTTCTGAATGGCTGTTTAGATGTCCTCTCCTGAAGCTGATTGAGGTATGCCTGTGGAAGAGACACACATAACAGTCCTACAGATTGAAACTAAACTGAAAGTATATAAATACATGGGAGTTTTTCAATAGTAAAGCTGGACTTTCTTCAGTGATATATGTGGCACAATGTCTGGCAACCCTTGGCATTTACTTGACAACCGATGAGTGTCCCATCACTAGCTGAAAGTTGGTGGTCTGGGAAAGTGTGGGAGAAGGACTTCTCAATGTTGCGGTCAGGACTCAGTAGCCGCCATTTCCTTCCTCCCCAATCCCACCTCACTGCATCCACCTGGGATTCAGTCACATGTTCTTCCTCCATGCAGCAGTTGACAGCACCAGGCCTGGGCCTTCCCCACCCCATCCCACCTTGGCTGAGGAACCTTTTAGAACAAGTGTAACCATGTTAACGTAATGAGTCTTTAAGAGTCCTAGTGATTCTATGACTGCTTTTTGAGACTTTTTGACCGACCCCAAAATGACTGGGATCAGTTAGTCATTATGGAGAATCCACATTTCAAAAGTATGCGCTTGATCCCGCCAGGTCGGGTTGAGTTATAGTGGTCCACAAGCGAAAATTGGCAAAATATCACTTTTTCCACAAATTCTTCCAAAATTCATGACGCCTGATGTCCTGGTCTACACAAAACAGTAGATTTTTGTGTACTCCCCCTGACAAATGGCATATCAAATATCAGCTTGATCAAACCAAGCAAGTAGCGTGTTCACAAATTTCCCGACTTTGACCCCTGTTGACCTCATGTGACCTTTGACCTGAACCCCAAAGAATAGGATTCATATATTAAACATGGGGGACCCCCATACCAAGTATATATGAGCTTGATCCTCATGGTGCGATTGAGTTCTACTTTTTCACAAGCTAGGTGTCACACACATCGATTATCTAATATATAGATATATATAATATTGTATATATCTCTATCATACAATGACTACTATATTTTCTCTGGCTCGTCACGGAATCAAATAGTCAGCACTATTTCTAGCTCACAGCAAACTCTTGTCCCTTTAAAGTACTGCAATTAAGTTGATCATCCTTGGGTGCAGCGAAATTAGAGATACTATACTGTTTGCCATCCCAGTGAAAAATTTATTGTGTATTCCAAACATGCATCCAGCGCAGTAAGGATTATAGCAATCAAAATCACTAATGGATGATTTATAGTTACCAAGGGGTCCGAATAGCAATAATTTGAATTTTGGGGCAAAATTATAGCAGTTTAGGCTGTGACACCTCACCTGCAATTCATCCTCTTCATCGCAGCCACCTTCTGATAGGCTGATGGAGCAGACTTCTTCCCAAATCTCTTCCTAGCAGCTGCCCCTGACCTCTTCAGATGGACAGTGGTTCCCTGCTTCGACGGTACATTGTGTCTCCTAGAGCGTCGAGTTTCCTGATTTTGTGGATTAATTGAATCAATATATTGAGGGCCTAAAATAAAACATTGCGTATCATTACTATTTCCGATATAAGTTGAACACATACACACAGAGATTTTTTTTTTTTTTTTTATGGAACGGCATGTTTAATTATAGCAGCTATCCTGTATTCGGTGATTTACACGAGCACTATCCAAATTTTCTGAACACCTTGCGTACCATTGTCACTGTTCAAAATACATGTTTCTAAGTATCTTTCTGTATCATCTGATGATCTGTTAGGAGTGTCTATATGTGTTTTAACCTCCACAAAATATAACATAGGATATGGTGACTCAGCACAGAACATACAGGTATTGCTGAAGACGCATTACGAATACTTCAAACCTTCACACTCTTCGTTGACAAAACTATGAATACATTAACAAAAAAAATACACATATTAGCCTGATCTGAATCTTCAATGACCTTTGACTTTTTGACTGGTCAAAGTTACCCAGGGTTCTCAATGAACTTATGTCCACGTTATATTAGGTTAGAATCCATGGAATGCATCTAAACCTGTATTATTTTATGAATAGTCCAAAACAGATTAATTTTCGCCTTTAACAAAAATCTGAAAGCGATGCCTTTTCCAATTTGTTCATATAATTGCTCATCCTACCCTTTTAAATGAGCCAACATAACTTCTGACAAATTTCCCATTTTCCAACCAACCAACCTATAGGGTTCCTATACTCTTGAAAGGAAAGCTAAATTTTGAGGAAAGCTAAATTTTGAGGTTTTTGAGACTTTGCCTCTGGTGACCTCAGACGTTCTCTGACCTGACCCCACAACAATAGGGTTCATGTACTCATCATGCAGAACACAGATACGGTTTGAGCTTCATCCATCCAGGTGGGGTCGAGTAACTCAAGTTATCATGTTTCCAAGCTAAAATTGGCCAAAATATATATAGACTTCACAATTTTTTTATTTTTGACCCACAATTTCACTCCTGACTATACCAAAACAATTAGGTCAATGTACTCCCCACAAGAAGGCTACACTCAAAACTTCAACCTGACCAGACCAATCATCCTAGACCTAACGTGTTTACAAGGTTCTCAGACTCTGACCTCTGGTGACCTCAGATGACCTCTGACCGGACCCAAAACAATAGGGTTCAGTAATCACACATGGGAATCACACATACCAAGTATGAGATGTAAACCATCCGGTGGGGTGGAGTAATGGTGGTTATAAGCCAGGGTCACATACATACAAACATACATACACACTGAAATGACTGCATAGTTCATCTGACTTCTTCAAGGAATCAAAAAGCTTCATCTATCCAGGTGGGCTCGAGTTATCGTGTTTATGAGCCAAAATTGGCCAAAATATCGACTTTTCACAATTTTTCTACTTTTGACCACAATTCACTCCTGACCTGACCCAAAAACTATTAATAGGGTTCCTATACTCCGCATAAGAAAGCTTATACAACGAATTTCCATGTGATCGGACCAACCATTCTGGACTTATCATGTTCACAAGGTTTTCAGACTTTGACCTCCGCTGATTGACCTCAGCTGACGTCTGACCTGACTCCAAAACAATAGGGATAATGTAATCATCATGGGGAACACACATAACAACTATGAGCCTAATCTACTCAGACCTGATTAAGTTATCATGTTTACATGAGGGGCGTCTCACACACACACACACATACATGACACGACATGCCATAGATTTCTCTGACTTCCATTGAGGAATCGAAAACACTAGATATATAAGTGCATTGCATGAAATGAATATGAGGACCCAGGGCTTATTGCAGCCGAAGAAGAGGCCACCAACATTGTTGCCGTGATGCCATCATCAGCTATGCTTTATACTTGGTGTAAAGAATGTTTCCTATTGTATGCAATAGAATAATTAGCTACAATTTTAACAGAAACTTGGGTTTCAAAGCTGCAAGGATTAGTATAGCAGTTATATATGTGGTGAGGCAGCTTGTTCCAACCTGAAATTGTTCTTAGGCAGAATGAGAACTTGTGGCAATCTTTTCAGGAGCCAGGACTTGGTATGAGTTGAGAGTGCTGTGATAGCCGCTGGACCAGCAGAAGATCATCAACCGGCAGGGGAAAGGTAGTCTAACCTTGTGAAAAATATGAATCTGTGGAAGTTCTTCTGTATTTAGAGAAGGCCAGTCGATACTGCTCAGCACTGAGTCATTCTCAGATGTATTAGGTCTTTCTGTTAGGGGTCGCAAACTGACTAGGCCTACTCAGTGTGGGGGCAAACTGAGACATGTAAGTGATATGTTTGATTTGTACAGGTATACAGATTCCTTCTGATGAAATCAAGTTGTCAATAGCAGAGGTAATAATCTGATGAATGTGATTATGCCGAGACAAATTGTGTGGGGAGGTCAACTCCTAAGTATGGGTGACAACTGGTTTCCCAAGAATAAGACCACTAAGTTTGCATAACTTTGGTAGCACGAGCATGAGTGAATCTCATGACAGAACACTTCTCAATATTAGTTCAGTTCGTTCAGATCTGCCTGGAACTTATCCTGGTCAAGTTGGTTATCACCTTGACGTAGGTAACAATCAGCAAAGAGCCAAACATCAAAATGTAGGTTTTCGGGAGATCATTTATATAAATGAGGAAAAGCAATAGCCTCAGCACAGTATATACCTCGAGGAAACCAGGTTTTTTTAACATCAGTCCAAGGAAAGTGCTTAATCCTACCACCGACAACAGCCCTCTGTTCACCTTGCTTGAGAAAGTTGTTACAAGACCTTAGTAGCCTGAACAAGTTATCTCAATGTAATTTTGCGACAGTGCAAATTTAGCGCACCTAACTTCTAGTTGAAGTTGCTCAAAACCACCCTCTACATATATTTTGATATAGACCATATCGCTTTATACATAGAGGCATTTCTGAGCAACTCTAATGGATAATTAGGCGCAAACTACAGCAATTAGACCTCGCATGAAATGCATATCGGTTCGAGCCTAGGCCTAAATTATTTAGCCTGTGACTTATGCTCTTGAACGCCAATTTTCTTCACATTTGTGCTCTCTTACTCTAACGTCAACTTAATGAGTCTAACGCATCATTACAAAAAGTCTCCACTGAAGCTGCTGGAGGGAATTTTCTTGCGATTGCAAACTTTTTCCCAGCACCTCATTTAAAACGTCAAAGTTCCTGGCTGGTGGGCCTCTGAGGACTACCATACTCAGGTGGAATGTCATGTTTCAATTCTAGTGGCTGTTATAATTTCAATGGATTTCTCCTGAGAATCTTACAATCGGAATTATTATGTTCAGAATGTTGAATTTCAGCCCTAGTTGGTGCTAGATTGTGCTTTCGACGTTCATTTTGGTAGTTTACAGCCATATTTAGACCTCTTTTCGTGCCCCAGTTCACCCTTTATATTCGAGGCCTTCTTTTGGTGAGTCACCGATGCAACAGGAACGCTGTTTTCTACTAAATCTACCTGTCTCACTCATAGTTGACTCACTCCTCCGTTGTTAGTTACTCTCTCAAGAGTGAACCGCATTACATAAACATGTATCGCCGAATAATACATGCAACTGATGCAAACTTGTGTATTTTAGCATTAAGAAATGCACAAATAGATGGGAACAATCATAATATAACGTTTCTCTCAATGCAACCCAACTTGATTAAAGATGAACCAATAAAACCATGATTACAGGGAAATACAAGGAGTATGTTACCAGGTTGAAACAACCTCATTTTAAATCAACCAGAAGCACCAACAATGAAAACTAGGACTGTTTTATGAGAAGAAACAAAAAAATTGGGGGTATGGGTAGGGATAACCCTAAACTCTGCGTGGGACCTAAATTCGAACCACAACGGTTTAAATTGTTCCATACCAGAATTATCAGAAAAGTCACAACTTTGCTGAAACAGAAACAAGTTTGACTTTCTATCGTACAAAAATATACACAAAATGACAAGTTACTCTGATTTTAGAACTGTTGAAAACACAATATCTCAGATTTAAGGAAAAATAGGAAAAGTGTAAAATTGGTGCTACGTCAATTGTAATTCAGTGTTAGCAAGTAAGAAATCGGCATCACGCCGCCCAACTGACACAGTTCATAGGAATGTACGCACCACAAACTAATGTTTACATAATCACAATGGACCATTGCGATACAGTCACCGAGAGTTGCTGCATTCAATTATACGTCGTATCATACGCATATTTTTGCAAGTCGCAATGTTGGAGAAAGTTATCGTAAGTTCGCAGTCACAAGATTGACAGAAGTGAGAGCCAGTGCAGACCCACAATAAAGCAAAAAAACATGTGAGTTGGGAATTATTTACTGTAGATAGCTAACAGACTTATATTTCTACTCAGCCATAAAACTTTGAAAATAGAACGAAATCCTTGAAATGGAATTGTGGTTAGCACCAGAAGTTAGGTGGGTTATAGTGGTGTATCATAAGTCGGCAGTTATCATGAGTCAGGTCATGGCCATACATAAGGCATTATAAACGTGAGAAGCAGAGGATGTAACGAGCAGTAACGACTCGAGTCACTTCTTTTCACAATATGAGTTGGACCGAGCAACTTCGTCGGAAATTTTCTCCATGAAACAGTACAGTGACTCGAGCAGTGACTCGCTCGAGTGCAGAATCTCTGAAAATCAACGACTCGAGTCATTAAATTTAGTGACCCGTACAACACTGCTGAGAAGGACGTGACAGTTAGGGTGACCGATGATGGTTCGTTGCCAGTATACTTCCCATTTATATGCGTTTCGGTTCTGAGCAAGAAATTCATTGAAGCCATTTTTTTCATGGTTGTGACGATTGCCCGAGCAGCATCGCAGTTCAGGCCACTTCAAGGAGCACAAAATGTCAGGCTTGTGTTACCCCTGGAGGCGTGTGAACCAGGGATCTCCACGGGACATTTGCAATATGTCGCGGACGAACGGATAAATGAGCCCGGGGGAACCGGTTACCAATGTAATGCGGGCCAGGGCCTATGCAACGCTACAACTTACAACGGATTGACTTCTAAACGAAGCCGAACGAAACAGGGTAACTAACGTTGAGTAATCATTAACTGTGGCGTGATGACACTTAAAAAAGTATCCATACTCGCGAAATTTTAATTCAAATCAGCTTAAATGTACAGACCAATGTAAAAATACAACTTCGACGTACAGGAAGCTCTGTAGGTAAACATTCTTCTCCAGGATAGATATGATTAAAAACTATACATCACACATGTAGCTAGCTAGCTGCGCTGACCGTAACCTTAGCCTGCTTGAAACAGGGCGTTTGCACCGAAGTCTGTTCACCTCGTATCAGCTCATTCACTCCAATGTTGAAAATGACCCTTTTTAACAATCACGGTGATTTGACCCCCACAACCTCTAAACAAACATGTTGGTGATAGCTAGAATGTGGTGCTCACTTTCCAATTGGTTTAAAGCGCTGTTCACACTTGTGCGGACAGACGATACGATACGATCCGATAATTTTATCGGATGGATGTGTTCACACTTGTGCGCTAAAAATGTCGTACGATAATTTATCGGACCGTAGCTGCCCGCCTACATAACGGAGAGAGTAGCTGGGAATTTTAGTTCAGAGAAGCACAAGTTTCCCCCTTTTGTCGGCTGAAGGCGGTGGGTGGTGTAGCCTGTCGGCAGCGTTTTCGTACCAGAATTGTAATTCAAAGCAATCGAAGCTTGTGTCTTCCTCAATACTTGTACGAGGCGTGGAGAAGCGCAATGGGCGATCACGAATCAGACTGCTGACTCACCATAAACACCCAACTCACACCCACTATAAACCGTGCTCAGATACCCCCCACCCAGTCTAACCAGATATCGATCCAATAATACGGCGGAAGTGAGGTAGCCAAGAAAGCATTCAGTCAATGAGTCAATTTAGCCAATTGACCTGAAATTTTTCGCTTGGTTACTGCGTAAGACATGCATGTGAAAATAATACCTGACTACTTTCGTAATGATCTCAAGACATATTAACTTGGCGTGTAAATCGAATATACCCCCTATAGCTCATTTCCGTTGCCTCTTCCGTTTCTATTTCCCGTTCTTTATTACCATGAGGTTAAGGGTGAAGTTTCCGTCATACGCAAGGCTGTGATCGAGGACCCCTGGAAAAACCCTCCTACCTGCTCCTCTCAAAACAGCCACGACACCCCCTCCCCCGGCCATCATGCCAAACCGCAGATCTTCCTCTGCCTTTGTATGTCACAGATACTGGTAAGGTAGCGACGCAAAATGACACTCCACATTACCTAATGGTCAACGCTACTATTGTATTGGGGTGGCAGCATTGATTCGATCGAACTAAAATAATGGTTTCGTAGGTCCATGCATGGCGGCAAATAGGACCGAGAGATCAACAGAGGCAATGGTCTTCCCCGATACCTCACTACCCAAAACATTCACCAAAACCCCGGTTTTTCATCACTATAACCCACTTTTCACCGCTAAATTCCCCTAATAGCCGGTTTGGGTTCCATACTCTTTGCAGGAATTGCGAAAGTGATCACGCATGCGCACAATTTATTCGCATCGATACAATTTATCGTACGATAAAAGTTCGAATATTTAACTCGACCGTCCGATAATTATGTATCGTATAGGATCGTATCGTAGCGATCGCACAGGTGTGAACACTCTATTGAAAATAAACTTTTAATCGACGTCCGATAAAATTTATTCGTATTAGTATAGTATGGATCGATCGCACAAGTGTGAACGCCCTTAAGCGCTGTTCACTTGTGCGATACGATTACGATACGATACGATACGATACGCTAAATTTTGATGGACCAAAGTGTTCAAACTTGTGCGATTTTAAAAATGTCGTACGATAAATTTATGGACAACGTCTCGGCGGCTAACCCGTAAAAACGAGAAAAAGTAGTGGGGAAAAAGAGATTTTAGATGAGGAAAGGCAAAGTAGTCCCCTTTTGTTCGCTTCAGTCGGTGGAATCGCCTGGTCGGCAGAATTCTTAAATACCAAGAATTGCAATTACAAAGCAATTCGAAGCTTAGATGTCTTTCTCAGTACTGGTGGAGGCGGGAGAAAGCGCAATTGACGATCACGAACTCAGACGCTGACCTCACCCATCCCAGCCTAACCTTTTGTGAGACAGCCAGTTCTTAATTAGCATCGGTATCCAATAATACGGCGAAGTGGGGGAGCCAAGAAAGCATTCAGTAAATTGAGGCATCAGCAATGAGCTTGATGAAAAAGGGGAGATTGGTTTACTTGCTCAGAAAATGCTGTAGCAATAATGCATAGGCTCCCACCCTGGGTACCTTATCTTTTCCTCCACTGATCACAAGACATAATTAAACGTGCGTTAAATCGAACAGATACCCCCACCCCACCCCCACCCCACCCCTATGAGATATTTCGTTGCATCTTCCGTTTCGATCCTGCCTCTGTATTCAAAAAATAAGGGAAGGGTGAAGTTTCCGTCAATACGTCTAGGCAGTGGATCGAGACCTCTGGAAAATCCCTCCTACCATGTCCTCTCCCAAACCAGCCAAACACCCCCCTCCCCCGCGCCACTCAATACCAACGATATTCTCATGCCTTTGAATGTAAAACTTATTATTCATATCTACTCACTGTCAGCTACTATCGCATAAGGGGAGGGCTTCATGGATCGGAACTGAAATAATGGTTTCGTAGGTCATGTGCATGGCGGAAAAGGGCCCGACGAGAAGCTCATCAGAGGCCATGTCTTCCCCGGATACGTCACTACCCAAAACGTTCATCAAAACCCCTCGATGTTATCACTAAAAACCACTTTTCACGCGAAAAATTCCCCCAATAGCCTGTTTGGGCCATAATTCTATGCGGAATTGCGCAAGTTTATCACTTGCATTGCGCAATTTATCGCATTCCGATAATTTATAGTACGATAAAAGTTGAAATATTTCAACTCGACGTCCCATAAATTGATCGTATCGTATAGTATAGTATCGTATCGTATCGTATCGCAAAGGTGTGAAAACTCGATTGAAAAATAACACTTTTTAAATCGACGTCGATAAATTTAATCGTTAATGATGATCGTCTCGTATCGTATCGCACAAGTGTGAACAGCCATTAGTATCACGGCTGGGTATATATACAAAGAAGGATACCCCCTCTTTTAGGAACGGCTTTCTCCAGATCATTGTGCAGCGGGGTACGTGACCCTCGGCCTGCATGACGAATAACGGTGACAAAACTGCTGTCATTGTGTCTTAGAGTCCACGGTTGAGCCTTCGCCGGTGGTCGAACAAGAAAATTGTCTAGGGACCAAAGGGGAGTGTCCCATCAGTTAGCCCCATCCGTCCCTATGGCAATAAGTGCAATTTAGGGGCCCCTAGATACATGCGGTATTTGATAAACAACAGCTATAAAAGTCCGTATACAGCTAGAACAGTGAAAATAGCGGTTTCTGGTGAAGATTTGTGGGAACATGGGTAGCTGGCCCAGACCCGACCCTCGCTTTGAGTACACATATGCGTCCTCTCTTCGATTTAGAAACTTTAGATTCCCCCATAGTTCCGCCTCTAACCAGTGGCCGGGCGTATCAGTGGGAGAGAGGTGTTGGACGATGGGGTTGTGTCCACCCTCAATAATGTGGTCTTTGTCAGGCAAATTGGTGGTTTGTCGGCGAAAGAAGGAAGAGGGTCTGAAAGGAAAGGTGATGAAGAGAGCAGAGGAGGTAGATCGAAAAAAGGAAAGCGGAACAGAGAAAGAGATGAGACGGGGGAGCTCATTGCGCGGTTAGGCCTATTCTGATTTTCCAGTTCTCCATTTGATAACAAACTCATCCACCAATCCAAAACACCGACCGCCTGCAAGTTGAAAACCTGTCGGCAAATAATTAATAACACCCGTTAGCTAGCCTCAGCTCGCTGAGGGCAGACTCGCCAGCACCTCTGTGAAGTAATGGAATTGAAGGCCCCGAGGTCCGTTAGACCGTACTATATAGTCTGTTGAAAAACAGGCGTTTGACTTGTTCACGTTCGTTATTAGCCCGGATCAATCATATGTGCAGGATGAACTTCAACTAAATCGGGGATTTGCCGTCCATACGACATAGTATATACCAGGATTACCAAGAGTGATAACACTTCTCTTATTGTTAGATACGGATTCTCTATCGTCGCTTTAGCAGGACTAATATAGGACGCAGACACGAGTCGGAGGGTTTTGCCGAGCGCGCCCAGTCTAAGCCCAGTCGTCTCATCACTCATGCACAAGATATCCAATTGTAAATGTTTCTGGCTAGATTGACTCAACCTCCGTGTGATGTTTCAAACCAATTAAAACTTCGAAATGGACAAGAGATATATGGTGATGTGCGGTGAATACGGCACGGACATGGACTGTGAACTGATTCGTACCACATACAGTAGCCAGAACGGTGTCATCTGTGGAAAGCTAAATATCATGACCTTAGGTACAACAATATAAAAATGCAGGTTTGGGCATTGGCGTTTGAGTTGTAAGCGAGTATTTAAAAAAAAACAAAAAAAAATATTAACCTAAAAAAAAAGTATGTGGGGGACCCCGGACCCTCCCACGACAAGATCAAGAGAGCAAAAATAGAGGAAACGAAGGCTAAACAAGAAGCAACCCTGCGTTAGTGATCAGTGCATTTTTTCCCGAAATGTACCCTGATAAGGTGGTGGCATCACCATGATTTGATTCGCTATTTCAACACCCTGCAAGATGTGTGTTGCAAACACAAAAAACAACACAAACGACCCAAATCACCTGCAATATTTACTAAACGCAAGAGAGATGCTTGTTGCTTTTGACCAAGGTCAAAAGTACAACTGAGGGCCATTGAAGTAAAATACTGAAAAAAAAACTGGTCAGTAAGTGTATCTTGCATCTTAGAGAGTGAAGGTAAAGTCACGAGTCATAAACCAGTGAGGTCCAACGCTTCTCCATTCATGTGTAAAGCCCAGCGACCGTAACATGGGTCGGCAGGACTGGCAGGCAAGCTAAATGGTGAGGCTCACTTTAGTGAAATATTTATCACATAAGTGACTGGTGTGGTCAAAGAAGATAAAATGAATGAAGTGGCAGTTTTTTTTTTTTTTCAACGGAACGACCAACATAATCAACATTATAAACCAAATGTGAAAAAACCCTCCTTTTTGGGGGGTATATGTGAGGGGAAAAAGGGGCACATCAGGCCTAGATATTGTCAATTGCATTACTCCACTTCCCTGGACAAGGTAAGTCCTTGTAGGTACATTCATGTGTCCATAGCATGGTGTCCAATGTTGGTCATTGGACCATAGGTGTAAATCACTACTGTGACTGACGGGTACGTCATTGCCAGTCAATCGTTTTCAATTTGTACAGCAGAGTGTCGTGGTCGTTTTAAAGTATTGGGGTGTTATCAATTTTCATTTATTCAGGCACAACAAAAGGACGAGGGGTGCATCATTTGTTGACCCACCTAAAGTTGCAATGACTCACTGGTCTGGGGTACAAGGGTAGGTCATGCAATTGACAGTGCATGACGTGTTTGAAAATATTGGTATCAATAGCCATTTTACCAGTCCATCAAATGTCTTATTGCAATGTTTAGGGCAACTCTTTCCCAAGGTAAAATAAATATCCTCCTACCTTGGTGGGGTTGGGGAATGTCTCTATTAGGGCCCACCCGTGCAGCACCTATCCCATAAAATATATATATGGATGCATGATATAATACAAATATTTAGGCCCCAAATAGATAATAGAACAGACAAGATCTCAATTTTCTAGTGTGATGTTGAACATGACATATAGCCCATGGTGAGACATTCGAATTCTGTGGGCTCAGTTAATGTTGATCCAGTATGACTTCTGGCCAATTGTTTAACATGTGTTACTGGAACCACTTTTTCCACATAGTACATCTTGACTGTCAAATTAGTAGAGAGGGCCACTGGGGGAGAGAGATATTTAATTAATCTATCTCATTTATCAAATTACCCCACATCAATATGCACCCACTCTCATTGCCACGTCAGCTTCTGGCAATCACAAATTGGGTTGGCCACCCCATCGCCCCCTTTTCTTTTGCCAGGTAGTTGTCTAGTTAGTCGAGTTTTTGGCTCCAAGATTTTCGCCCAAAAAATAGCTACAAGCAGCATTTTCTGCTTTCTATCATCCTTTCTTACATTCGCTGAATTTGTCAGGCGTTTCGTAGTGTTTTGCGTACTGCAGTAGCATAACACTCCCGCGGTACCGCCTAGCGCCTGTAATGCGCGGGTTCTTGGTTTTTCTTGGGTTTTTTCTTTACGAGGACCTACCCCTCGCCCCTGCCCATCCTGTCCCGCCCTGACCTGCCCCTTGGGTTCCGTTCCCCTCCCTTTTCCCCGGGGTGTTGGGGACCTTATGGGGGGGGGGCCCGCCTGTATAGTTGTTTGCCTCGCAGAGGGGCGGCAGGCGCGAGAGAGAAATTCCGTTCGGAAGAGCTCCCGCTCATCAGGGGACTTGGAAACTTTCCCTCGGGGTGACTCGCGGCCTGAACTGAAATTATGGGCGCTGTGTCATTCCTCGTAGGGTTTCTTTAGGTTTCCTACGGAGGGGAAAGCTTCCAAAATCTTTGGGTTTAGCGTAGCAATGCTCAACCCCTACCCATCTGCCTGGGGGAAGTGGCCCCCCGCCCCACTTTTTGCTCGATAGCTGGAAAATCGCCACGATGTTGTTGACCCCTTCCCCACTTCTCAGAAGCCTCCTTCACCCTTGTTTCTTCTTCTCCCAACCCACAACCCTCTCACCGCTTTTACACACACCACAGTTAATCCCCTCCTTAGGGCTTGTCTATGAATCACGGTTAATAATGCTCAATAGTCAGTCATGGCCTGTCAAGGTAATGTATATCCTGAAGTGGGCTTCTGCATGCATATAGGGAAGAGTTAACTTTAAATGTAAACTATCAGATAGACTGTATAGACTGAGTGCACACCAACAGAGAATAATTGGATTAACACACTCTCAATCCTCTGAGCATGCCAGTGCCATGGTACCATTTCCACATGAAGTCTGACAGGCAGTCAAAAGTTGTGGGTTAATCACAGTCTCACAACACCAAATGGAGATTAAATCTTTTGGGGATTGGGACCAATGTTGACCAGCCAAACTAAAGGCTTATTATAGTATACACAACCAATGCCGGGCTAAGTGGGTGAAGAGGATTTGGCTGGCCACATAGGGTTCTAAGTGAATTTCAGCAAACATTCCTGATGTGCATTTTGCTGTAAAACTAGTTAAATGGGAAATTTGAAGATTACATATAACCGTTTTCAATAATGTAAAGCAACAACTTTGCATTCCCCGCGAGTAATATAATATAGGCCTATGGGAAAAATTTGCCAGTGTCCCTACATTCCCATCCCACCTCCCATTGATATCCATGGTACTAATCCAAGTTGAAACTTCCTTGAGAAAATGCACTGGGATTACCATGTAAAATGATACACTAAATGAGAGGAAGTAACCGAGAAGATGCGTTCTGCATTGATTAGGTATTTGGCAATAAATGCAGTGATGCAGGCTTCATTTAGGGCTACATTTTTCAATTCATAAGCTGCCTATGAAACTGGGAGGGGGAGGGGGGGGGGGTGTGGTTGGGGGTGCCTGCAAGACCAAAATTGCCAACTTCACCCGTAGCAACACCCACTACTGATCAGAGGTAAATATACTAGGCTGGCAATGGTGCTGTCCAAATTCAAACATCCGGGAAATAATATAAAATGGACCAAATCAGATTTGTACTGTCTTCACTGGGGGGGGAAATATTTCGGCGCTGAATAGACAGGGCGTATGTTCAAATTTGGCAAAATGAGATTATTGTATTTTCATAATTTAATGACTAAAAGTCTTCATTCTCTCGAAGGTTAGAACGAAAGTTTTTTGGTTAAGTAGATATAGGACTAAGTAATTGACCGTTAATCACAAAAAACCAGTGTTCGGTGAGTAGTCATACCGGGTATGAAGTGGTGTCCCATCATATCGAGTGGTTGCACTATAGCCTATGGGTAATAATCCTAATTATCATGATACGCCACTATGTCATCGTGGAGGGCATGCTTTCTAGCGCGTATCGACTGGCCTCTAAGAGTTTGTTGTAATAAATGGGGCCAATGAACCTATAACGAACCCTGATAGAGTCAAAGTTTTTTACCTTCAGTTCACCGAATTTAGTTTCGGTACAGCGTAGTTGTCACTTATAGTGCGCTAACTTCTACGGAGCTACCGGAGGAGATGAAGAAGAATTTAGAGTCGAAGTCGAGCCCGAAGGTTGAGAGAAGTCAATATGAGTGCAAGCTGAAATTTCGTGATGACTCCAAGATAAACCACTGATACCTTTGACCTGCAGCAGATCATTGACCTCCCAAATCGGAGAGGAGTGAATGTTTTTACAAGAGGCGATGGCGTTGTGTACACACTTCAACGTATATGACATCGCAAAGGGGGAGGGATTGCTATCTGTTCTCACGGGTGGTTACGAAGCGGGGGGCGGGTAGAGATTGCAATTTCCTGTTCAACTACCTCATGCCAAGGACAAAAAAGGTGTTCACGGAGATCAACCTTTTTTGGAATGGGTTGCCCTGGACAAAATAAAAAAAAAGGCCGATATTTATGTAGTTACATCCGTCCTTTTAGTGCATACGGCCTCTCTCTACTTCTTGAAGTCGAATCATGCCCCAGAGTGAAGGCGACCGATGCTTCGTCATTGAACAGAAGCTGAAGAAGATGGGGGGACTTGTTCCCTTCTTTCCAGCTTGCAGTGGTCATTGAGGACCGCCAGGAAGAAGAAATTGCAAAGCGAAGAGCCGAAGAAGCGGTTCTGATCCCTACAAAGTCATAGAAGGTTTCTACCACAGGACGTACTTGACTGGAAAGATAGATCATTCCACCAATGCTGGTCTCCTTCGATGCCGGCAGACCGACGACGGACAGTCCATTAATTGGAAGGACTTCATGGGAGCAGAGTCCTGAAGAATTCCCCTGAGAGATCTTCTTGAAGATGTTAAATCGGATTACTCAGTACGTTGACCCTTGCCCAAACTGGTAGGCGCCACTCTATCGCGCACGAATCGGCCAGTTGTTGCGTTCGAATGGTGCGTGTAGTGCCCCAACTCTCCGCGGACAAGTACCAGGACCTATGAAGCTCTTTGGACGGACGCAACCCAGTCATCAAGCACCACGACCATATCCAGTTCTACAGAAACTACCACACCACACTAAGACAAACTTTATTATTACCAGAAACCGATGGGATAGACAGTAGTAGTGATCCCGGCAATGTTGTGACCAAACCAATATAATGGTCGCTGATAGTCGGTTTGAGCCTTGCGATTTTTTTTTGTGCTCAATATTGGTTTATTTTAGTTCTCGAGCTGTCTCGGCCTGGTACATGCGTGACACAATTGGTAACTCTTAAGAACAGTGGCACTCCGCTCAAATCAATGCTCCGGCGGGGATGAGGAACTATGCGCACAGTTCCCGGGTTGGTGCGTCGATTGTGGGTTGCTTGGAGAAACTCGTGGAATACCCTAGTTGTAGAACCAATTAAAAGTTAAAATTAGAGAGAATACAACACTGTTCCCAAATAATGCTCCTTAAATATTCTTCTCAAAAATGAAATTGTTAAGTTCATACGACAGACTCTGTAGTGATTTCCATCAGGGTACTTAGAAATGTAGGCTCAGGCAGACGTTCCCGATGGCATTGTTACACAAAATCTTTCTCGCTGGCTTGTTATTTGTTTGTATGTGTACGACATGGCGTGAAACAACAAGGTGATCAGTACATTCAATAGGGCACATGGTAACATTCGCGAGTTTCGCTGATCTGTGTTCCTATGCGTTTCGTTCTATCAGTCTATATTCGTTTTTTCTGATATAATATCATTCATATCATTGCATCCTACTATTAGCCATTAAAGAAGGAAAATTTTTGAATGACACACGATTTAAGGAATATGTTAAATCTTGAAGGAAAAAAAAAAGAAAAAAAAAAAAAAAAAAAAAAATAAAAATTCGAATTATTCTTCAACCAACTATAATCTACCAAACAAAATAATAGTGTAGGCCTACCCTAAATCTTTTTCCCCGCCCATGCATGCGTAATGACTTGGGAAATACAATTAATCACTTGATAACCAGAGCTTTTACTATTGTCCACCATCTTATTTTGCTCTTTGGAGCTCATCATCAGGGAATTCCAGTTGCCTAGTAGCCACACTGATACCTGGTACGTTGGTTGACGTATGTACAATGAGTACAGACGGTAAAAATGTGACGAATAGACTACTGGCCCCGTATCAGGTGACGTATCTCGGATCACCGTGGCTAAGGCTGATCATGCAGAAATGGGCATACTGGCGTTTATCAGTTGGTGGCTTTGTTACTGCTTAATTAATAGAGACTAAAAGGAATGTTGTGATGACTCAATTACGAATGGAATTCATTTCATAATATCCATCAAAAAAACATTACTAGCTCCCGATTTTCCTTCTCCTCAGAGCGATGTTTGAAAACTGGTAAATTTCAATGCGAATTATCTCAAAAGTGCATTCTGCTGATTACGTCACTATGTCTATTCAGTGACGACTGTGTTTGGTTGCGCTAGATGCTTGTCTCACTCTCTACAATGAATCGGTTGGAGGATCTAAGGATTGTCTTATGGTGATCTGGAAGACCTGATACCAAAAAACAAAGGGTTAATCGTCAGTCATGTGTACAATCCACACACTTCAATTTAGGCTTGATAGAACTTGAATTCATTAGGATATCAGCTGAGACAGATGATGTCAATGTCAAGTTATCACATTTCAGTGTTTTGGACTGTCTTAACCTTTCACATTCATTGAGATTAGCTTGTGATAAGAGTATCGTAGTATGGTAGTGTCAATGACTTTTTGTTTCTGTCTTAACAAGACGCATTATTGGCATCACCAAAAAACACGCAAGGTGGGTAAGGTCAAAAGGTCAACTAGTTCAAAAAGGTCAAATGAGGTGTCAAAGTAGGTCATCAAATGTATTTGACCTAGACAAACGAAGCTTTCCATTACAAACAGTCCTCCAAAATGTTTTCGTTGCCGAGAATATGACGATTTCCTATGGGGAACTTGAATAACCGTGCCTGACACCAAAACAAATTAGTTCATCCTCACCATAACATGCTACCCACATACCCATTGGAAACTGATAGATCCGCGGTTCGTTTTAGATTCGTTTTTTGGCGGACAAGCTTTTTGAAAATTTGCCCTCTCGTGACACTGTAAATTGAACGGCACCCAACACAATAGGGACGTCATTCCTCCCCATTGTGCAACCACGTACCTAATTTGAACTTGATACCAGTTTGGTACGTTAGTTATCGTGCTGACAAGGGGTGTCACACACACAATACACAGACAGACACACGCACACATACGCACGGTGCATGACTACATAGATCTGATTCCTTCGGCAGGATAAAAAAAACGGAAAATAAAGAGGAGGAAGGGGAAAATGAAAATCCAGGGAAGTTGGGGATGAATGGGATAATATAAGGGGCTAGCTCGATCCCCAAATTGACCGCTCTGTGTGTGTTGTGGGGGGGGGGGAGGGGGGGGGCTCCCAGTTCTCTATTTGCCTATCGTGTCTTACATATCGGGTGTTTGAAAAAAAAACTAATGTGATCCCCTTAGAGGACATTCTGATAATATCTCGTTATCGGGAGACAATAGTTTCCAACCACTGGTGATGTTCAATGGGCACACGGTTTTTTTTGTCTCACAGTTGGGAACTTCTGAACGTGAGGCGACAGAAATGGGAACATCATGACTACGATGTTTGGAGTGGGCATTCTAGTTCGACCGTTCCAATAGACGTTCAACTCAGATGCAGTTGTCGCGCCTTGAAAAGTTGAACATGGGAGGGGGGCCATGTCCAGCCCATTAACCATCGGACGCCGCGATCGGCCACGAATTCAATAACCTGTACTAAATAACAGTTGCTTATTGAATTTGACAAGTTATAGCAGAAACTGTCAATCACCATAATTGACAGATGAGAGAGGTTTTATAGGGTCTGAAAAACCCATGTAGAATAAGTTTTGATGATTGTTTTAATCATTCCATGTGTGGAATACCCCTCTTAGGCCATGAACACTCCAAAACTGGTAGGGGCGCGACTCTCTGCGGTGAACCCGTTACATTTCTCGGCAACGGCGAAAAAGCGACGCGGACGAAATGATGAGAATTTACGTCTGGGTAAGGCGAGGGTAATGGAATAGGGGGGGACTGGAGCTCCATAGACTATCGATTGCACTCTCTCGTTAAAAAAATGTTTCCGAAGAACAATCAATGTCTGGGGATTTTTGCTTTATCGGAATACCAGCTTTAATCACATTGAAGATATAAGCCGTACATCTCGAGTAGTAAGGCTGCGTCATTCTACTTCCGTAATTCATTAGTTGGGGGACCAATGGCCGGACATTACGCTGGTTATTTGTCCAAGGTTACGCAGCCGCTCAATTTATAGGCACCTGACTGCTTAGATGTATTTTCGGTCTTGCCAGGGCAACACAATGAGTTCGTTCAATGAACATTACTCCCACGGGCAAAATAATGGAGCACCGCCTTGAAATGAATGCGTTTTCGATCTTCTCGTATTGACTAAATTAACGACTACTCAAATATATATAGACCTATTCGAAGCCTATATAGTTTCGTTAGTGTAATTCAAGCTACCAGTAAGATTTATTCACATCTTTGCACCACCTCATAATCGCTTTCATTGTCAGACACAATTCATCAACAGAAACATTTTTGACGACACTTCTTAACCAACGAGTATACCGACAAGCGTTTCAGTCTATAGGGGGCCGTAGTATGTGTCGGATGAGTGATAGGCTGGTTAGACCGAGTGTTGGGAAATGAGCATCGATAGAGAGGTGCAAGGTATGTAGGAGTAATCGGACTCTAGCATTATTCCGACATAGGAATATAGTGTGTACAGTTATTATTATATAAAACATTATTATTTTAATATTGTTATTCTTATTATTATTATTATTATATTATTATGAGTATTATATTATTATTATGATTATTATTATTATTATTATATTATTAGTAGGGATTATATTAGTGTTGCTTGGGCTGTTGTAGTCTATGGTTTTTAAATAAATACACGATGGGATCTTTGCCATAAATGTTTTTTTTTACTGAAAATATATGGCGGCTGATTAAATGGACCCTATACCATTGATAGGACTTTTTCCACGTGTTATACAACAATTAGTATTTATCAATTATTTTGGTTTCCAAGATCGGTACAATTGTCTCCAGTGAATATTCACAAACATTTAAACAATTATTACTTCATTCAAGTTGTCCCAAGCAAAAAATATTTGGCTTGCGTAATTATGGTATGACAAAGCTGAGTTTTCTTTTAAATTCCGTGATGACGAGTGCATATCAAAAACTCCGAGCAAGTTCAGAGACACTATCAAAGAGACATTTCAGAAATAAGAACAGAATCCCACAACGGGATTTGCAATTGACTTCCTATGCACAGTGCATGAGGTAACATAATTGCACTGATTGGCATTTGAAACTTCAACAATGGAAAGTAGGTTCAATCGCGATGATTTAACCATTTACTTCTCAGATGAACCGCCTTATCAATAATGTGTAATATCAAAGAATTATCATGTTTTAACTTTTGAGTTAGCTTTTTTTTAGATGAACACAATGTTATTGCCCTATTCACTTTGTAGAATGATGCTTCGCTCAGATTGATGATGTTGCAACTTTTGAAAGAAATCTACATGTATATATAGGCTCTGTATAGCTTCAAATCTTCTGATATGCAGATGCATTCTTAACGCCGAAAGTGAGAAGCGTTGAGTCTGCATCCACAACTGCAACGTTTGCTTCAGTTTGAAAAGTCAAAATAACCATCGGGGATTCAGAAGAAGAAATCGGGGTGTATACACATTAAATCTTCCCGGGCTGTGATAAGCTGGGGCTGTTTAAACTGTTCTTATTTCTGGCTTGATTGAACGTCAGAAAGTGAGAAGCGTTGAGTCTGCATCCACAACTGCAACGTTTGCTTCAGTTTGAAAAGTCAAAATAAACCACACCCATCGGGGATCAGAAGAAGAAATCGGGGTGTATACACATTAAATCTTCCCGGGCTGTGATAAGCTGGGGCTGTTTTAAAAACGTTCTTATTTCTGGCTTGATTGAACGTCATCCCAGCGTCCCTGATTGAAATATTATTCCTACTGGTTGCTCAAGCAACCCGACCTCGAGTATCTAGTCCACGCGCGGAGCCCCTCCTTCTCGAAAGAAAAGCAGTTGATCAGAACGCTTCATAGGCCCAACTGTCAATGGCTGGTTACCGTCCTTCTGTTCATTCTTTCAATTTTCTAATGTTATAACTAATTAAACATGACTAGGGTCTCGAGCTTAGCAGCCAGCAAACTATCATGTTAGGACGTTCGGAAACATTTGTTTTTTCAAAAGGATCATCATTGAGTGGAAATAATTTTCCGGAAGATGTTGCTTTGTCTGAAGCATAAGAGTGTGGATGCCTTTGAAAAAGTATTGAATTGTTTTGTTCAAAATGTTGGTCAATTTCCTCGGGTAATTGTTCTCCGGTCCTGTCGGAGGTCGGACGATGTGGATCAGGTCTTTTACGAAGATTACATCCTCCGGACCCTGCTATAACTGAACTGAATTCTACGGAACTAAACTACTTGTAGTGCAGAGAACTAGAGATTGCACACAAGACTATTTTAACCGGTCATTACTGACCAGTTGGCACTAAACTGTCTCACATCATATTATGAATCTACGGTATTTAAGATGGACGTCCTGCTCTCATTCTACTGTCTTTAACGGATGCTCAATTGTCAGTTTAACGCGTGTCCGTGAGACCTCTTTAAATTCAACAGCCTTTCCCGTTCTCCAGTGAACGATACTTTCTATTGGCAATAACATGCACATCCTCATTTCACTTTTGTTCAAAGTCTCGATCATCTGTCAATACTTTACCCCGCTGTACAATAGCAGTAAACCGCAAGTATGTTACAAAGTGTACCCCAGACACTCCCACTTCAGCCCAGACTGTTTCAAGCAACCAGTGATAGCTGATTGACGTGTTACATTTTGAGAGATTTTCATGGTTCGCTGATGTGATATTTGTTTGCCATTTATATAATTCAACGAATGCATTGTTACGATTCTGCCTGATGCATGAAGAACGCCATTGTACAGGTAGATAGAATATTTCATAAAATATCGTGTTTTATTGAACCATTCAACAGTGATTGAAAATGATTGACAGCTGCGAGAGGTAGTCAATAATACATTCAATTAACTTTTACTTTCAACAGCTCATAAACTATAGTACGATGGAGGCTCTAATGAGACATTCTAGATCACTGAATAGATGGTTCAAGTTGAAGCGAATTCATGCCGAATATTCATAATATTAGAAGGAATTTACAGATTAGAGTAAATTGTAGACTGGAATACACGAGTCTTACTTGGAAGCGAGATACTCCTCCACCGCATAGATTCGTTTCGGAGAAGTTTTAATATTCAGTTCACGTTAATCCTTTGAGTGCTAAATGCATTTGCATGGCTGCGTAACATTGAACAGCGTTGTGTATTGTAGACATCTGGTATGTATCCTTTGCTCCTTCTGAAATCCTCAGGAAAATATATAAATATGAGGTCAACAGACAATTACCCATTAACCCCCTGACCCACGGAGTGCAACAATAGACACGCCAAACTGCCAAAAGTGATAGGCTATATTGTAAATAGGAATTGCTCATACATAAAAAATAGTATAAAATATTTTCACTTAAAAACTCAACTGTGGAATCATTCAGTGATTTATACCAGAATATCTCAATCACTGCTTTCAATTATTCACAATTCCTGGAGCCTAAGCTGAGTAAAATGACTGGAAATATTATTTCCTACTACTATGAGAACACTAAAATCAATGTTGCGCAACCACGCTCACCTCATTGCTTATCAGATTCGTACAAAAATTTGGGGAACCACTTTTACAATAACAGAGATCTTCAAATTATGAACTTCAACTTTTATACGCATAGTAGCAAATACTAAACAGGACCATACAAAGAAAAGAAGGTGTTACAATAATCCAAAGTCAAAGTTCAATGGTCGTTCAAATGTTTTCAATTTGCTTGGGAACAACCAACTTGGACTTCGGATAACATATAAATTGTAACTAATGAACAAACCATATGCAAAATACCTAACTAGTCCAACAATAAGAGGCGAATCATAGAAGCTTGATAACATTAGGCGGGGATTCCCCTCAAACGAGTTTATTTCGGAAGTAGTAATTGTACTTTCCACGTAAGGCACATTTTCTTACGTAATGAAATTTTGTCAACTGTAATTAGGGATTCACTAACCTACAGCCGTTCGTCGAAACGGCTGTCTAGAGAGTATATAATGTAGCAGGTCTATAAGTGTTCACTCTATATTTCATATCTATAGCTCTCACGTGAAGTTATGTGACGAGAAGAGTCGCGCGCCATCTTTGCCGGAATAGAAAACCCCCATAAATTAATCCGTCTCATAATTGTAGAAAACCGCATCTGAGGCATTCTATTTTAAAATTTCTTGCGGGAGCGTCCAACACCCCTCCCCTGGCATCCACAACCTACAAACGTGACTTCAACTTCATACATGATTGTATTTGTTAGAATATCATGCTTACAAACTATTTGAAGTTCAATCTCTCCTGACCTTTACCTGACAATAACAACAATAGGCTTATTCCTCGCTATATCAATATACAGGTATAACCGCTACCTATACTTACCTAATTTCATACAAACTCGCGTTTATTATATACAAACTAACGTATGAAATTCATCTGATTAGGCCTCCCTATTTCTGAACCCGACAAGCAAAAATACAAAAAGACCGATAGAGGCATACATTTGAAATTTGAAAATCTTTATTGAATTTGGGAAAGTGAATTGGCGCAGCAAAAGTACGAAACCGATAAAGGCCTAACATTTTGGAATTTGGAAAATCTGAAATGGCAATTGATAAAAAATTGAATAACACAGTTTGTCCACTACACTCCTAAATCGATCATTCCTTTGAATGTTGGTATGACATGCAATTTCTGTTCTATCCCATGAAGGCAATAACTTTCAGTATCTTTTTCAGTCTCTCCTGAGTACTGTATGGATTCATGGAGGTTAAAGGTCACCTCTCGGTGCCCTCGTTCCACTGTCATAAATCGCGTGGATCTTTTGAGGGAGAGAGAATCAAATTAATCACAATACATGACTATAATCAAAATACCAAGAGTACATAAGAACATAATAAGGAAATAACTCAAAGACTAAACCTTCGCATGCGACTGCCCTAAAAATGAAACATTATTCTACTATCCTGATTTAGCAACAAATTAGAATAATACGATTAGAAATAGAGAACGAGATTTTCGATAGGTACGTTACAAATATGATTAGTGCCAGTGTCAATAGGATTCAGAGCATTCATGAACCCTTAAAGCAATATACAACGTTATGGGTCCATTCTATAACAGTGAAACAGGGCACACCATCGAACCCAGCCCCCGAACGAGAGAATAGTGCATTTTCGATTATTGACTGTCATGTTTTGATTTCTAAGGGGAATACATAATCCCAATTCCATGTTAAAACCAAACAGATACTTTAATAACATGAAACCTACTTTCATGTAAGAGAGCCTCAACCGTTGTATTGTTGGGCGAAGAAATGCGTGTCCTTCCAGCCCTTCTAGCAGGGTATCGTTCTGAAATAAAATAATAGCATTGTGGTTTTATCCGATAGCGTTTAAGATCTTTAGTTACAAACTGATATTCACCTGGACACGTAATATTCATAATAATGAAACTTATAATATAATAATGTTTCACCTGCTATAAACGATGTGAATTCCTTCAAGCTTAAGACATGTACTTGTTAAGAAATAATGGGTCACGACATTATCTGTTATGTTTATCGAACAAGTAGTCTATGTAGCAACATGGGCAAAGCAGGATTACCACATATTAACCGTTATCGTAGAACACAATTAACATCTTAATTAAATCCAGATCTAGGGCCTTCCCAGCAAACACTAAAACGTTGTTAAAGCGTTATGAAAATGCTCTTCTAATGTTCCAAGACAATCATTTTTGTGGTGCAATAGTTATTCACAAAACAAGTTTGTGCAACATTTTATTCGTTATAACAATAACATATTTTTAAACACGTTTGAAACAATGTACGCCTATTAAGAACGTAGAAATATTATAACAACCCCACATTTAACGTTATGGACATTTTTTGAAAGTTTTTTTGTTTTCTTCAATTAGAAACGTTCTGTGTTTGCTGGATTGTTATTGGAGATCGATCTCGGTGAGTTACATCATCGTGTACTCCGATGAAAACTGCCACACACGCTCAATGGAGAAAACATTCTCTATTGATTTACGTAATAAAATTAACGGAACTGCGGAGAAGCCCTACAGACTTTTGATTTGAATATTTTGGACACTTAACAATCAATTGATTTTTTTTTTTTTCGCGGACCTCTAGTCGACGAGCTATAATCCGTCTAGTAATAGAGCTATTCTATAGAGACTGATGTCATAACCACCTCATAGGAACAACAGTTCCGAAAACCACTTCCTGAGAACAGCCCGCTTTGGCTATTAGCTAGAGACCGGAGATAAATACATTTTTGACAGGGAGTATCGATCCATATGGCACTTACTTCGGCCATCTGAGCGGAGCGCCACCATGAGAGCAAATGGGTCAAAATATCCCTCCCTCCTCCCCCACCCAGCCTGAATACACGCCCTTTTTGTACAGACCCCCCTAGTCGTTCCAGGTTCCACCGGCTCTTCAAACTACCCTTGTTAAATATCTAACTGAATAACAGTTGGGTCAATTTCACTAACCGAGTTCATTACGATATTTCACGTTAGCATATACTGGGAGTGGTACACGGTGGGTCGCATCGAAGTCCCATGGGAATGGGTAGGATCCTGAAAAAATAATGGATTTGTAAAGCAGCAGATACTGAGAAGGTCCAGGGAGAGAGGAAAACCTCTGAAGTACATGAACAAAATATTGACACTGAGTGAGAAGGATTCAAAGGTATAGTGATCGACATAATAACTTTTGAATAAAGTAGGTATTTACAACATTCATAATTATAGTTTACCAATTCCACTTTTCTTTCTTCTGACAACCAACAACTCTTGCGTTTGCAACAGGTTATCGCTATTCTCAATAGATATATTTAGAAGAGACATAACCATCCTCAGACGGTGATGGCGAATTTCATGCGATGATTTGTTTTACTTTGTCACGAGGCAAACGTCGGTTAGTCACAACACTCGAGGCCGTCATCGCTCCTGTGACAAATCTTGAGAGGCTACATCGTCAATTCTCGCCTGCTACCAACCAATTGAAGTCCCAGGTCACTTTTTTTTTTTTTCCGACTAGCTCATCGAACAGACTGCTCTTGGAGAAATGGTTACGTAGAACACAAATGAATTTTTATAGCTATCAATACGCAAATGAGACTAGCTTAATATTTCAACTACGAATGGCACGACGCCTGTCGGCGAGGGACATCGTTATGTATCGTCAAATACAACAACATGAAGTGATATCACCATACCCATAGTTTTCAGTACCCAGATAACTACTGCCACCGACCATACGTCACTGGCTTTTGAGTATTCATGATGCTAAAACTCTGGTGCGAAGCGATTCATTGACCGTAGTACCTGAAGAACAGTGAGAGAGATTCATTTATATTTATTATTTATTATTTATTATTATTTATTTATTTAGTTATTTATTGATTTATTTTATTTATTATTTATTTATTTATTTATTTATTATTTATTTATTTATTCATTCAAATTCTTGTTGCATTCTTGTTTGAAATGTATTGTTTCGAAATGTTACATTCTTCCAGCTATTGGCAAGTGCAACGAACCTGGTCTGAGTATTGATTCCAGCTGTAACATTCCATTTTAAAACTATAAGGTATCGGGAGTAAGGGAGTAAGTAAAGGGAGGTGAACCTGTTTTCCGGAAACTTCCATTATCGCGCGGCTGAAACGAAATATATAAACGCATGGTCCTGCCGGAATTTGGCCTTCATAATGGAGAGATTACAATTTTCAAAAGTCTGGAGCGTTTTTCCGATTTTATCATTGTTTGTCATCCCTCTTGGTCGTCTCTGGGGAGACGGTCATTCCCACCCTTACTTGGGGAGGCAAGAATGATAATATAGTCGAACGTGTGTCAGATACTATGTATCTTGGCGTGCGTATTGATAACAAACTAACATTCACTGCCCTGTTTCTAATATACAACGAAGAGTCCATTACACAGTATCTACATTAACGTACCTTGTTCCTTTTTTAGATTAGATGTGAGATGTGAAGTATTTACTACATCGATTTTGCCTCATATATTATACGCCGTGCCGGTTTGGTATCACTTTCTAAGTTCCTACTCATCCGTGATAAACAAAGAATTAGAGCATTCCTGAAATACTGGCTAGAGTTTTCAAGTTAGACTATGAGAGTATCGTGACCGGTCAATAGTGCTGCAAAGCGTGAATTCATTAAACTTGCTGAATTGTCCATCGAGAGGAAAATCACCCACTACACGCAGAACTGCAGTCTCTCTGTTTCTTACTAACTATAATCTCAGGCAATCGTGCATCAACTCCAAAATATCGAGTGCAAGCTTTCAAAAACTAATTTGATATACAGAGCATCTATTTTCATTCAACATAATACTTTGAACGACTTCGTTTTAATGGGTAACTATTTTCCACATATTTTCTTTCACTCTTTCAAATATCGGTTACTAACTTCTACTTTTACAGTTTTAATAAATGTATATATTATTGTATTTTAATCATTTTCCTATTTATGAGTTGTAATTTTGCAATTTATACTGGAATAAAACAAACTGAAACTGAAGATTGAGGAGAGCATTATGTTTTGATCATATAACGAAGGCTGATTTAATATGACTAAATTGTTGAAAGTTTGGAGCTTTCCTTTCTTCTCCATTGTTTGACTTATTTTCTGTGTTGCATCAGCCCCTTGGTCGTTTCTGAAAGAATACGATAACTTGTAACCTTATTTGGGGAGGGACGAATGATTGAATTGAGCAGAGCATTATGTTTCAATTAAATGACGAAGGCTGTCTTAATATGATATATTTCCACTTAATTATGTTCCTCACTAGTTTATTAAAATGAACTGGATATCAACTCTTGTTGGACGGGGCAAAGACAAATTGGGGAGACCCCTTTACCTGATTCTAAAGTGAAGTTGATGAAGAAAAAAATCTGTATGTAAATTGCCTCCTAGTGAATGCACTTCATGTTTGCGATTCTATGATAAAAATACGAGAACATAGGTTGAAATTGCATTCACATGTTTCCTCAATATATATCAGGGAACAATTCGGAATCACCACGAATTAGAAAAGCTAAAGACGTATATCTTGAAAATATCCAGGTTTGGACTACAGTATATTGTACATGGTTTTATGGTCACCTTTCCACCTTACACCTTGTTAAGTGTAATTACCAAACCTTGTAAACGGAAGTGATCAGATCAATAAATAAAATATTTATTCATTCATTTTTATCCATTCTTTTTCATTTCCTCTTTTTTATTCATTATTTCTTCATTTAATATTCATGTATCTATTCATCTATTCATCTATTTATATTGATGGGCATACCTTGAATTGTTTTTGATTAAATAATGTATTACTGTTTGAAAAATTAGTGATAAATAAAACTAATGTTGTTTCATGTAGACGTTACCTCTGCTTTCTTGATAGTCGATATGTTGTTTGCGTCCTCTGCGAGGCAGAAGTCATACAGCTTACATTGTCCCTGATTGGTCACGAGCACGTTGTCCATGAAAAGTCCCGGATGCAAAAACTGTATAGATACATGATACGAATATTATAGCATATTTTTTTCATCAGATTTCTCCAGGCTCTGCACAGAAGCCAATTTAGGCTCATTAAAGAACCCTGTCTGTATTGATCGAAGATGAGCATTAGTGATAACGCACTCCTCGACTAGTGCTCAGCTTATATCGAGGCAGAGGTGTAACCATTCTTCAAACCATTCGCCATTCTACGTCCCCTCCTAAAGGACGATCAGTGAACTCTAGGATCCGACCACTTTCTCGATACTTGGAGGAGCGGAAGATTTATGTCAACACACTGCTCACAGCCGACCCGACAGCCTTATTGCAAGTAGACCTATATCCCGGAACAATCATCAGAAACCCATGCACGAATCCACTGCATTATAGCGGAACTATGAAGTGAAGACCAGAACCTCGCCCATCGTGACCGTAATTACAACCACGTCTGGTGACTGCTAGAATCCAAACCTGGAATTGATGAAAGGATCACCCGAAAAACAACAACAATGAATATGTTTTCACGACATTATCCCCTCAACGTCAAATTCCAAACACCATACTCGAAACAATTATGATAATTACTGAGCACTATACCGGTAGTACGGTTGATAATAGACCCAATATCTTTACAATATTAGCAATTGTAGGAATTGCTTATACGATTTTATGAAAATCAAACATTACAGGTACTTGTTCTGATATCTGGAAAACCCCGAATGAATGGATCAACTCCATTCCTCTAAGAATCCCAATAATATGATTCGGACTTTCTATGTCTAACGCTGCATCATGTAACCTCAGGGCTGGTGTTCATGTGGTGTCTGTTCAGAACTGTCAAGTGTCATGCCTGTGAGATGGTTCTTGAATCAAGTAAAGTCTTTCTGAGGACAGATAAGAACAATATATTTGTTTGTTAACATCAATTAATTTTATGTTCTTGCAGCGTGTACCCATAGCCACGAATTATAATGTTCATGGTTTAGCATGTGTTATCTGTTAGACCAATGTTCTTGAATCGATGTCCATAGCACCAAACTACTGTTCCTAGTTTAACATGTGTTAAAAGCCAATGGTCATGTAAACCCAACACACGTGAAAAAGAGGACATATCAAAACCCCACAACCCAAATTCGGAGGTTCTAGCAAGTTGCTTCCTAGAGATATTTCAGTTTCCTTTTGAGAAATTCGAAGAATCCATGGCATCACGGGGGAAGGATGCAGAGGCCGCCCATACATCCTACAGAGTAATGCTGTTTACGCCATGGTAACAGGGAAACGAACAAAGGTCTTCACTTAGAAATGAACAAGATTACTCTTTAATATTTTGTGAACGATTCCGAAGGTTTTTATTTAGATCCCATGTATAGTTTGTTCGGTACAATATTTCCAAAAGTACATTTTTACTTGACTTCGTATTATAGGGGATCCTGCGGTTCCCTCGTGATGTCACAAGGCAAATTTTGCAATAGCTGATTGTGCCTTATCGGTACACTCGAATCAGCTGAAATTCGGTCTGGGGTTTTCACTGTCATGATGTAATGAACAGAAAGTACCAGTGAAAAGTCCAGTGAATTTTATTATTGGCCTTTAACTGGCAATCCAATGTTCTTGAATCGATAGCAATTAGCCACGAGCTACAGTTCCTAGTTCAACATGTGTTAACTGTTGAACTAATGTTCTTGGAGCAATGCCCATTGCACCAAACTACTGCTCATAGTTTAGCATGTGTTTGGTTGTCGAACCAAGCATACCAATGTTCTTGAATCGATACCCATTAGCCACGAACTACTGTTCCTGTTCAACGTGTGTTAACTGTTGAACCAATGTTCTTGAATCGATACCCATAGCACCAAACTATTTTTCATAGTTTAACATTTGTTAACTGTCAAACAAATAATGATATTGATAATAAGAATAATAATATTAATGATAATAATAATAATAATGTGTAATATTTATAGAGCGCAATATCACAAGAGTACCAATGCGCTTCAGAGAAAGAAAAAAAAAAAACAAAAAGTCCTAAAGAACAATAGAAACATCAAACAAGAGTGAAAAAACGAAAAGAAGCGACAAAGCTACAAATGTGAAGAGGCTCTAACGAAGAGAGCGTTTTAAACCTTGATTTGAATGTTCTTGAAACGATACCCACAGCACCAAACTACTGCTCATAGTTTAGCATGTGTTTGGTTGTCGAACCAAGCATACCAATGTTCTTGAATCGATACCCATAGCACCAAACTATTTTTCATAGTTTAACATGTGTTAACTGTTGAACCAATGTTCTTGATTCGATACCCATTAGCCACGAGCTACAGTTCCTGGTTCAACATGTGCTAACTGTTTAAAAACGATGTTCTTGAATCGATACCCATAGCACCAAACTATTTTTCATAGTTTTAACATGTGTTAACTGTTGAACCAATGTTCTTGAATCGACACCCATAGCACCAGACTACTTTTCACACAACATTTGTTAACTGTCAAACCATTTCTCCTAGAATGGATACCCATTAAATAAGTACGCTGGGTGGGGTGAAAAATATTCAGAATACCTTGAATTATTCCAATTCCAACAATTTTCACAAGATCATTCGTCGATGGGAGATCCAGTGCCCTCTTAACGAACTGATCCCAGTGAATGTCCTCGGAACCCCCAGAGGTATCTGGTGAGAGAAAACAGAGAACAAGGGAACATGTACGGGTATTGTATACTAGTCGTAACCCATGTTCCCTGTACGAGATACGATCAGGCTGGATTTCATTTCTTGGGTTTAGGGGCTAAGGCGAACACAAATGAACCCAGCAAGGTTATGTACACACCACAGCACATAAAGGACGGGGTATGGATCTTGCATGTGTAGTAAGTGAGCATTACCTATAGAATGAACACGTTTAGATTAAGCAAAAGCAGCACATCAAGTTTGGTTGAACTAAACTAATACAAATTTGCGTCGGTAGTTTTTTCGATTAATGAAACTAGAAAATACCCAACAACTCATACCCCTTTTCCTCGGAAAGAACCCCCTCCCGCCTCCTATTATAACGCCCCTATATGAGATTCAATCACCTACTGGCATGACACTAAACATACCCGTCAATGTCGTCAGTACCACACATCGCTTCTTCCTGCCCGGCGAACTGACAGTACCCATCCATCTGTCGTACAGAATTCCCTTCTTTATCGCCATTAGCAGACAGACATCTCTTCCTTGAAACATTCTCAGCCCAGAGGCTTCACCGGTCGTTGGTAGTAATCTGCGAATGAAATAGGCCGGACACGAAATCTATCAAAAGCACGACTGCTCCTGAGATTACTAAACTGCACGGTATCGTTCCAATTATCCTGGGGTCTCAATCAACGGATTATTTTTTGTCTACAAGTGATTCGAATACATTTTCCATCCAAGGCGCAGTCATTTTCTGGAGGGGGGGGGGGGGGATGTCTGATTTTTTTTAACGGAACCAATACTTACTTTCCGACTCGTTAGAATGCTCTGACGTTTCTTCAAAAATCGTCGATTTAGATGAACTGTCAAGATACGACAATAGAAATCAATAACATGGTAACAACGATTTTCAAATACGAAGAGAGGAAACGTCATGAAATCCATTGACAGAATCCTCGGGAGAGGCAAAATGTGACATACAAGTGGATATGCGAGTTTAATGCATTTAGGTCAAGAATTTTAAACACGACCGAGGTTTAAACACGACAAGAGGTTTAAACACGACCGAGGGTAATTTAGAGATAATCATACATCATTGAAAGCAAAAACAGAAAACATCACTCGATGAAACGATTACTCGCTTTCTCTTGACTACAAATGCCCAGAGATTAACGAGAACTGCATTCCCATTTTTTTTCCCATGGCTGTCATCCCAATGTACCTGTCCGACTGATGTCAGTGATGTTCCGCTGAGTGAGCCTTCAAACCGCTTCATTCAAAGGCAGGGATCAGTGGTAGAAGCTACATGACTACATGCACCCAGAGAGATGAACATTCATTTATCGAGCATAGACTATTAGAGAGGCAATCCCTCGGATGAAGACTGGTAGTTGGGGCGGTATGTGGCATATACGCATCTGTGTTCGTGAGGATGCAATAGGAGTGCTCGGCAATTGAATTATCGATAAGAGAACGTCTTATGTTTATGTGTTGTAAGTTTTATGACCTTGCTATGTTAATAATTTCGGAACTGGAAGAGACACATATGCAAGAGAGGATGTGAAATAAAACGCCATGAAACAAATCAACAATATCGTATACAGAGTGTGTATACTGTATAGGCCTACCTCTCAAGATTTGCTGCGCCATCTTGTACAACTCCAAAAGGAAAGCCTGCAGGAAATATATAGAACAGTAATTCTACACTTCTTATCGGTCGAATACTTTTACAACAGTTCAGTCTCTACGTTATAAAGTTTAACCAAGGTCAACCGATTTGCTCTGTGCGCGCTTGTTACTACTTTCTACGATTAAATGCCTTTCTCTAGTTCGCTTTAGCAGAGCCTGTATATTTCATTTGATACATATCCTTTGCAGTCACAAAAAGCTGATGTAGTATGATGATACAAGTCCGGTCATAGGCAGATAGGTGAGAAGGGTTGTTCGGTAATAGCCTGCTATTTCGTTACGACTATATGTGTTCACTTAAGTTTTAGAATATACTACATGGTATATACTGGTTAATATGAACGATAATTTTCGAATCATCTATACCTGTCTGTCACTACTGTATTGCAGTAGTGCCGAATTCTAAACATAAATCCTAAAACATGCCGAAATTCCTAAATCGCGTTCCCAATCACACACAAAATGAAACACTATCAGTAAGAGATGTTCTGGATGATCCGATGTGAAGGTACTAGGCCTTTTCCCTCTTCAACCTGACACGTATGAGAAGAGCATAACAAATCCTCTCACACAAAATGATCTATTTCATTTCGAACGAATTTCCAATCATTGAGGACGCCACGATGAGGTCGATACCAGGGCCTCCCATGGACAAGGCAAATGTTGTCATTGTTTACCATGATAGCAGAACAGGGGTGGCGTCAGGACTTATCTTGTGTATCTTATTTGAAAGAAATTCAAGGTCCGTTCTCAAATTGCTAACACAAGTTTCCGAAAGACCAGACGTTATGTTTGCGTGTCCCTTGTACTTTATACTTTTCAGATGAGTATTGGATGTTTATAACAACACCTCGTTACAGCTCACTTCCCCTTCAATAATGTTTTCGATATAGATTACTTCTATGTGGTGGCGGCGGCGGTGGTTGTGGTCTTCTCTGTAGGTTGATGCTCTCCTGGTCGGATTCATGGCCCCTTCCACGGCCACCGGACCTGTTAGTCAGATAACAAAAGGAAGGGAATAAACTATAAAACGAAATACGGAATATGTTGCTCTTTGGCGCCTTACTTTGTGCAAATAAATAACTTAAGCGCCTTTTGAGTCATCTCCTGCTTTAAGGCACTAAAAGGATATTACCCTGGTCATCGAAGAGCCCGGAGAGTATATGCTGGGACGTAAATCACGGGGTACGACCCCCCACAAGTTTCTGTGCTACAACAAGTCCAATGTTGGTGAACACTGAACGCATGTGAGGAAAAGTCCTGGATGTAGCCACTGGAGTTTTTTTTTTTTTTTTGGGGGGGGGGAACCGTTACTACCTACCCGCCCCCCCCCCACCCTCCCTCGACACACACAACACACACACACGCGCAGTGAAGAACATGATGTGACAACCGTATGTGAAAATTCACCTCCCACCCTCCCCGGCCCCCTCTCGTTATGGCCTTGGCGAAATGAGGCTGTGGATATACAAAAAAATACGGGGAAGACGTCGGTCTCGGAAAATCGACCCTGAGTATTATACAGCAGTAGATGATACAGAGTCGGTTTGTTCTACAATTAGCACCTGGGTAAATAGGAGCAAGGGAGATAATGTACCTTGCCAAAGACCCATCGAATAACTGGTATTCATTCGTCGAACTCGACCGACAGGTCAATTGGCTTTAGTTGGCAATTACGTGGACCAGTCGGTATTGTTTTCCGTCTGTCTGTTTATATGACGCTTTTCGTATGTCTGTATATATTTTCTCTCGTATAGGGATCTCTGAATTAGGTTAACTGAATAGTAACTGAATATTGTTGGTTACGTTGTTTAGTAATCACAACTAATCACATGAGGAGGTCTATCTTGGCTACAGCAATGAGGGAGGGAATAGGATGATTACTACTTTCGGCCACCGACAAATCACCTGGAAACCCCCCTTCAAACAAAAGTCACCCATCTGTCAAAGTCTACAGACACTAACAGAAGAATGTGTTACTCATTCAAACAGTAATAACAGTATCGCTATTGCAAAGAAGTGAAATCGAAAGCAAATGCTCAACATTATTAACGCTCAAAACCATTAATGTAGTTAAAGCACATATGTTCAAGTTCAATCCCATACATTGACGATAACAAGATCTAAGCTGTAACTTTCTGTTAACATTTTTGTATACTATTTCAATAATTGAAACAGTGCCTCAACAAATTATTGAATCAAAATTCCATGAGGTGGCTTGGCGGACAATGAAATAAAGTTTCGGGATATAATCTAACATACATGAAGGCCGTGGCTTGGGTGACACAACAGTGATTCAAACAAAAACAGGACCAGCAAAAACTAGTGATCGAGAAATTGAAAATGATAACCTTAGAAAAGTGTTCGAGTCAAGTTGGTCAACATTGAGATAGTTTGCAGAAAACATGTTACTGAAATCCCTAAATCCGTAAATTGGTAACTCCACCCCAAATCCAGATTTTTGTTCTGATAATTGTTTTTTCTTGTTTTTGAACAATATAGCGTGTGGTAAACTTGTTTAGGAAAGTGCTAAGTAATTATGAAAGTATCATATCCGTGAATGTGCTGATAAAGGGGCAGTGCAAGCTACCGCTAGCTTGCTGGTTGCACTTCACGTGAGAAAATAGCGAGTTCTCGCCCGCTTCCATGCACGGCTCCTATATATGATTCGCTTAATTATCTCTTCAATTAACCAATCAATTATGTAATACGATAACTTGGTAGAGTAGAAATTGATAGATTGTTGAATAGTGCATGGAGATGAACAGGATTAAGCGAGTTCCTAAATCGTGACGATACCATAACTACATGGATCGTCTGTTGAAAGTGTACTACTGGTGCCATCACTTCAACAGAACTGAGCCAGCGGCAGAGCGGCCCAGAAAGGTTTGAGCGAAAGAAGAGTGAAATATTGAACGAATCAAACCAACGATGACTAACAGCTGGCAGCGTGATGAACAACATGCTGCAGGAATTTGAAATGAGAAATAAATTTTGCTTTAAGACAGTGACTATAGGTACCACCGAGGGTACGTAAGGGCTAAACCTAAAAACGTTGTTTTGCGGAGATACTGAATGATTTAGAAAATAATATCATACGTTATCTATTCCGTAGCTAGGTTTCTTATCAATCTCTCCTAGCTTTCGAAAAAATCCCCCAAACTATTAGAGCAACGTTAGATTAGAGTCAAGTGCATGTTGAAATCCTACAATGTCCAATAGCGCCAGTAATCCATTGAAAAAATACAATTTTCAGCCATTCCATTCTATGCGTGGATGATTTTATTTCCAGAAGCATGAGGGGGACTTGGGAGCATGACATTACATTTGTCTTGTTTTGTAAATCCATAAATACTAATGTAGTTTCAGGTCAGTTAAAATTATCAATAAATTACGGTTATCTCTGAACAAATACCGTACTGCATGGAAACATAATCACTGTACAGTAAATATACGGCAAACACCAAAATTTCGTTTTTCAAACTATCTTTAGGAGCCGATGAACTTGGCGAATAGCCATGCCGTCTTCGCTTTGAAAAATTATTCAAACAGTAACGACCGGCGGCGTAGACATGATGAACTATAGTATATTTGAAAACGCGTGAATTCAATGCATAGGCATAGGAAGATTTCCTCTTGTCGAATATCACGGTTCACTATGCCGAATTATGCCTATTTTGACCGAAAGCCGCGAAACGCATGAAGCCGAGTTGATAACAATCTTATTGCTTTCCGCGATGTTAGTCATGGGAATCGGTGATTAATGTAAGGTGAGTGGTTGTGTTTTCATGAAGTGCAGGCGTGCACTAACGGACAGAAGTGCATAATTCCAGCTAACGCCCCAATTTTGCCTAAACGGTCAGAATCTACTGACATTACCTTCAGTATGGAGACTATACGCATCCTTCTACTCAGAACTTAACCTGGTAGATTGATATTACGGGAAATGTCGGAGGCGCTGCTTAAAATCAACATATGTGCATTAAATTTAGTGGTCGGATCTTGGGGTTCACCGATCGTCCTTACGGGGGAGGTGGTGGAGGGCGTCAAATGGCGATCCGGGAGCAGGTTATGATTGGTTATGGCCTAGTCTTGATATCAGCTGAGCACTACTCGAGAAGAATAGGGGGGTCTACAGTGCTCATTCATGGTGATTACAGCGAAGATTCCTTGATAAGCCTTACTGGGCTTCCTGCCCGAACCCATCCATTGACATCAAATCGAAATATAATCAAAATAAAAGAGTGTATGTCCTCTTCGGGTGCGGTAAGTCACCATCATTGGATCGTGGTTCTCCTGAATATTCGTAATCATGATAAATTTTGCTTCAACCTTTGATCGGTCTAATATCCTGTTCGTAAATCTGTGTGGGCATCGTGTTTAAATGAATATGTGAATTTTAGATTACTGGAAATCTTGTTAGAGTCAAAACATACTTTTTATTTATCGGACTTGGCTATAGTCGCAATGCCCGAGGTATACCCAACCTACATGCCAAATGTGTTCCTTTGTCAGAGCGATGGCAATCATGCATGGCATGATGACGGTCTTTGAAACTACAGTGTAGGAGGGGAAGTTCAAGCCAGGCTCTTCTACGCAATGCCCAGCCTGAAAGAGCCTCCAAAGCGAGTGTTTACGCTGCTCTCATGTCCATTTCAGTCAGGGAAGTAGCCATCTGAAAGATTCACTCACATGATCAACATTTGGGATGTAAAAAAAGTTTTCAGGTCTGCCATGTTGTGCACGATCGACGTCTCGTTCGTTGTTCTTAATTTGCACCAACAATCCACTTCTATCCAGGCAAGGACTCATTGTCTCATTGTGGTAAATGTCCAATTTTACCACTCCAGTAAGCACTAGCTTCACAGTTTACTTCGTTGCTAATATGTGCGCTTGATCTTGATAAGCCTTCCGATGAGATCACCACGACTTGTCCTCATCGCGCCTTTTTCCTATGCACCCATCTCGCTGCTGCGGAACCAGTCATTGGGAGAGGCCTCGCTTGAATTAGTATTTTTCTCAATTTTTCAAAGAGATCCAGACAAAGTATCCTTGTCTTGCGCGAGTGTCCCACCTCTTTTACTAGCGCTTGCAGTATCCCTGATGTGCAGGAAGGTACCCTTTACAATGCCTGTCTGCGCCTCAAGGCCCGTGAGTAACAGATACATTGGTTCCTAAAATGATGGGGACTGGTGTGACGTTCACAAGTTTACTAAGGCCCAACTAAGGTCTGGAAGATACATGCATCATCGCAATAATCCCATATTCCACAGAAAAGGATGATCAGAACGCAATCCGATCCTAATAAAACATATGCATGAACTGATAAATTCCCCCGTCACTAGTTCATGCAAGACTGGCTTCAACAATACCACACTACGATGAATGCAGGAAGGATACACGTACCATAATATAACAATTCCGAGTATTTTGGAGTGAATTGAAATATTAATTAACCAACAGGCAGTCAGTCATGAGCATTCCAAGCTTTCATCGCCTTTCTGAAGCCAGAGGCGTAGCTAGGTTTTCCTCAGTTGGGGAGAGGTCTGTGAAGTGGGAGCCGGGGTCTGGAGCATCTCTAGGGGCGCCATGTGACTATCTAGCGGAGCGCCACTATGATTGGCGCGAAGCGAATGAAAAAGTTATATATACATATTATAAGATCACAATTTTCGAAAACTAAAAAATTGCTCAATGTTCATTGCAGTCCCTGTAACACTAAGCTTACGATACGAAACTCAGTGTGGGGGGCATACAATTAAATGCCCAAAAAACAAGAACGCAACTGATGGGCGTAGTATTCCTTGCCATTTAGTGTCCAACTTTTGTAACAGGTGCACTTCAAGATCACCTAATATTTGGATATCTATTATAAGCATGTAAGTTTCGAAATGATAAAATCACCAGCATAAGCAGATAGAAACACCACTTCAGGAAAGTAGAGATTATAAGCAAAGGTATTATTGGCATCTAGTTAATGACCAAAGGAATGGACGACTTACTTGAAACTTAAGTAATTAATTAAACTCATTTTTCAGTGGGAAAGCGAACAAATACGGCGTGATCATGTTTCTCCTCTTCTGATGGATCTGCCCTGACTATCATGCAGAATCTTATCAAACTAGACTCTCCACTCATATATAAATAATCACATCATCACACCACCGAGTACATAATTCCACCAGCCCTGCTGTGGCCGATGCATCCCGGCCTCTACCGTTTCCTCCTCCTCAAACATTTTTTTACTAATAACACATTACTAGAGCAAGCCCATGGGCCTTCTCCTGTGATGCTGTGCCCGTCGGGAACCCTTTGCAGCGTGCGTCCAGCAACTCGAGCAAGGACAAAGCACACGGAACGTGTTTCAAAATGTAATTTTAGGTGAACTCAGTTCCTTGCGAATCGGCAATTTGATCAAACTCAATTGCAAAAAAAAAAAAAAAAAAAACTTCTTTTCATCCCCTGTGGTGACCTACCAGACGGATCCTGGAATTCACGGGTCGTTCTTCTGGATGGAACATAAAATGGCGGTCCCGGGAGTAAGTCGTGATTGGTAACACTCCTAGCTGTTTCATATTTTTTTTTCTGAACACTAGTCGATATAGACTTCAGCCAAAAATATATATATATACGGTTTTAAAAAAATGAACGAGATCACAAATGTGGACCAAGCTTACATTGGTGAGACGGGGGAAAAAGTAAAAAAGTTGGCCACGAGACTGGAACAGCGCAAAGGGAAGAAGTGGTTGAAATTGCAGTAAGTCGGGTATTGGTATAGCACAGGGCATCCCGATGCATGCTGAAACCGGAATATTACACATGTCGGCTATTACAGACCACGTGGATGACAACAACCACCTACCTAAATGGAATGAGTTTCTGGCTAGTGAATCTCAGGTTAGTAAGAGGCAAATGATGAGCCATAGGATTCTCAGGAGGCGTGACCATGAGCAGAATGAAGGTGACTGCAAGCTATCACATACATGTACTGTAGTTCCCTGCTCCCTGGTTGAAAGGGGGCCAGGGCTTCTTCCTTTGATTACTAGGGGTCTCTTTTTTACACCCTGGGAGAAGTCAATCATAATACACAAGACATTGTTTGAGCTTGCTGTCCATTCATCAGTTGTGACCAAAGTGTCCAAAGTGGATGGACGAAATTGTTACCACCAACCAAATTGGTGAGGACCACTATTAGGTTTACTCTGCTGTAACACTTGTAGTGGAGCTGAAGAGGAGTCTGGTCGGGACTCGAACAGCATTCTCCAATCGGAACCACTCTGATTTTGATCTAGTTGGTAGTGGTTAGCTGTTGCCCAGTTGCCCCATTGAAAATATAAATTGAATATATAAATATTTTCTCATTTCTGAATGTGCCTGCATGAAACTCACATTTTCCCGCACGTTAGGTTACTGTAGCTCGGACCACAGAAATGGGACAGTTTCCGGCCACTGTGGGGTTTCATAGAGAACGTTTCACTGAATAGTCTGAAATTTCCCCTCATCGAACAGTCGCGCCCCTCGTGCCCTGGAATGAGAAGTCCGGTGACGACACTGAAGATACCCAATGCTCTCCTTGTGGTTATGGCGGTACTTCACCTACTCCTTGCTCGTTCCATTCTATGCGGACGATTCTGTGCCGCGATGTACCTAGGGCAAATTTTGCCCGCCAATTATAGCATTTTCAGTCACTTTCCACATGTGCTCGTGCTCGCGTGATTCCGACCTACATGGTGTCATACCGCACCCCGCGTCCGCACCTATGGAATCGTAGCTCATATGCTGTACTGACACCGAACATTACTGTGTCCGCAACTGAGGACTCCCCCAATGGGTAGAACTGGAAGCTGAGCGTTTAGTGTGGAATGGAATATGGAGAAGGGAGGCTTGGGAGGGTATCTAGCCCTTTGTCACTAATCACGTAAGTATGGTTATCCTTCTTGAACGGAGAGGTTGTCCTCCGTCAGCTTGGTCTCTGTGAACTCTCGAGGAATAAAATAAAGCAAAACGTGTGCTTGAAGATTCTGTACCATTCAGGACAGAATGTCTCAGATGCTTGGACTGTCTCTGCCGTAGAGTACAGTTTCCTCCTTTTCTCCCGCGCTGCGCTTCTGCGCACCTATTGACGCCTCGGATGATGACACTGGGTTGTTCTCTCTTGGGCATTGTCTTTGGCAGCTGGCTTCCCATTCCTTATTATTCCATGTTTGCTGTCATAGTGTCTTTGAATCTCTTCTTTTGACTCTTTCCTTCCGTGTCCCTCCCTTTAATAGGGGTTGAAGATATGCTTGTGGAGGCCCTCATCTTCATCCGCTCTACTCTGTATCCCGTTTAAGTTGTTCCTAATGACGAAGATTCCAATGCTTGTTAATTTTACTTCTTGCATCACCCTGCAAAATTAGGTACATGAATCACACAAACTGAACGGATTATAACCGACTGCTCTAGGCCTTTGATTCGGTGCCCACAATCGAGCACCAATAACGTCCATCCTTGAATTCCTAATTCTCTCAAGCAACGTTGACAGAGGGGTTGTTGTGGGGGATCAGCGCTCTTCATATACTGATATAAAATCTTGCGTTTCCTCAAGGTTCTGTGCTGGGGTCCTTGCTGTTCCTTAATCATATGAATGATTTAATGGAAAACCTGCATTTTGATGTTCGTCCCTTCACTGGTATGACTATGTTATATCCCGTAACTGGTCAAGTTGATAAACAATCGTGATAAGCCTCAGGCGGATTTGACAAACTAGACTAGTGGCAACGCACATGGCAACTCGATTTTAATATTGAAACGTGTCTTGTCATGGGAGTTGCATATTTTCCCAGGTCGTAGTTACAAAGCTGGTGGTCTTATTCTTAGAGTAACCAGATTTCATCCATACTTAGCAGCTGTCGAGCTGACCGCTCTGATACCCTGCCTTGGCATACATACATTCATCGAATTGCTGCCGCTCCAAATAAACATCTATAGATAGATATTTTAGGCACTTCGGTTAGAATGAGGACATTGATTAAACTTGCCTGATACATTTTATGAGGCACCGGATCATGATCGAATCTGAGGGTGCATTACATATTGTTGATCTATAATATAATACATCAGGGATGCAACAACTTCTATGAGATAAAAAACCTCACCTGCACTCGTCAACATTAGTGGTGAAAAAGTTTGGTAGGAGTGTCAAATCGGGAGGGATGCCTAAGGTCTTGATCATCAGGCGGTCTCCAGCCATCAATGAGTGTTTCAACCCTAAGAACCGCTACACTCTCCAGCTGTAGGTCGGCAGTGCTGGCCAGGCACTCCCTCAATACTCCTTTTAGACATTAAAGTCTTGTCGTCACGTCGGCACCACAACCAGCATGACGTCTTCTCTGCTCTCTCGCCGAGTTTCTTCATGGCTCTTTTCCCTTTCTTGCCAGTTACGCCAATTGCCGATAATAACCTGAAAGGCTGACTGTGCTGGGAAGCCTCGGCATCAGATCACAATTGGGAAGAGCCATGCTTGCCACCCTTGGTCCCTACAGTTGGTCAGTAAGTCTGTATATTTCAGTTTCTTCCTCTCGTGTGCTTCGTTACAGTTCTCTTCCCATGGGACAGTGAGCTCGATCATCATGAGCTTCTTCGATAGCTCTGACCATAATATTGCATCTGTTCGTAGTGTAGTATTCACCACTGGAGAAAACTGTAGCTTGTGACCGATATCGACTCGTAGCTGCCAATCTCTGGCCTTGGATCGCAAAATGTATTTTTTTTTTCAGAAGATCTGGGATATACTATAAAAAAGAAATGTACAAACCGCTCAAACCGACTTTGGTTCGTCACCACGTGCAGTATGAGTGTGCCTCGTCAGTTTGGGATCAGAAAGACGTAGAACGACTAGTAAAAATTGTACAGAAATAAAACATTGAAATGGAATCAGCGCCGGACTCCTCGTTTCGTTTGTAGTGATTATTCCCAATTGAGTAGTGCCACCGCTATGTTGCACAATCTCGACTGTTCTTCTCTGAAAAACAGTAGAACTGTCAACACACTTTGTATTTTTCACAAGGTGAGACTGGACCAGCTGATGATCTTCTGTCAGTTCACACTCATACCATTTTTTAATTAACACCATTCATACCTAGTGACCCTGTTGTCACTCGCATGATGGTGTTCTCCCCAGGTTCCCTACACAAAATAATAAAAAGACAACAAATACAAAATCAAGAATATCAAAGCAAATCATACTTACCTGAAACCTCAAAAGAAAGACTACAGTTAATTCAGAGTATCCAAAATCCCAGTTGTTTTTATTTTTATTTTTTTCATTGCACGTTTATGTGATTTAAGGATATCTGGAGGTGAAGCATTCCATTGTTTCATTCCATGGCTAGCCAGGCCTCTTGAAACAAGCGTTTGATTTGTTCACCTTGTGTCAGCTTTTCCCACTCTATACACGGGAATGACGCAATACGTAATCAGCGGTTTGCAAAACGTTGAGTATCAGACGACCTAAATATATACCAAAGAGGAATAGCCCCCTCTTTGTTTGCCATGGCTCTCGCATATCGTCTGCTACTCCATGACTAGATAAACGACGCCTCGCCTATTAGTTACAGGCTGTGCTGCTGTGGAGGGTGGAACCATCAAAAGTGGGATGCTCTTGGGGCGTGCTTTCTCGAGGAGACATCGACAAACTCATTACAAAGTAGTTGGGAGCAAGGGACTATATTGATTTTGTGCCTAAAAACCCGGACGATGATAATTCCACCTCTGCTCTACGGGATCCATGACAGAGCTGGACGCATATCGACTGTAGGGATAGTCATCGGGCTGAATTCTACCAGCTCTACCTTATAGAGAGATCACCCATTGCACTTAAAACAAGTGTTGGACCAGAAATGACTGGAATAATCGAAGTGGGTGCCAATTAAACTAATAAAAACAGTCATCCTATAGGCGAGTGCAGGGAGATACCTCTGTAGTCTTCCAAGTATCCTGAGCCTGCAAGAGGATTTCTTGCAAACCGCAGAGATATGGTCCTTAATGGTCCAGAGGCACCCCCAGGTACTGAAAATGTTTGACCTGTTCAACATCTTGTGAATCATGTTGGAGTTCACGAGGGCAGTACTGAAACAGATTTACTGTGTGTTTCCCCTCTTTCATTCATCATCGAATTTCGGGAGCGGGATGCTACTACGCTAGCGTGGGCGTTCACTCTTGTGGGGGCATGCAAATTGAAATACAATTGGATCAAGCAACGGTCGAAGTATTTATACAGCCGAAACTCTGCGCATGCCTACCAATGATAGGTCGCCGCACTGTCTTGGCGTGTATTGACGCCGCCTCAAAAATCCAAATTACCGCGGTGCCCATATGGATATGGTATAGGTGTCATGCCAGTGGGATCTATAATGGCGCTGTTATCACGCCATTTCCCAGCCAAAATGTCAACAATTCATGCATATAGGGGAGGCTGGTGAATCATAGGTTACACAACAAAATGCGTGGCTGACTGAATATGAAAGGATTACAATAGTCGACTCGAAATCGCGAGATGGCGTGAAACTGAAAAAGCTACTCAGCTGCACTTTGTATCACGTATCGCCGTATATCAATGTTCCTCAGTGAGGCGTAGCTGGATTAGAGATGTTCACTTGTGGTGACCATGGTAAGGTGAGGATCTATATGACACTAAGACATTCTAGGCTAATACTGGGTATCAACAGCATGGAGGTGAAATTGGAGCCATGGCGATTGATTCCTCCAGGAGTGACGTATAGAGCGGGTAAAGCTTGGGACACACCCTGATCGAGATCAGACGGAGGTGATTGCCGACCACCGACAGAGGCAATTTTATTCACATCTAAACAAGTAGGACGCGGTCCAAATCCAGAAGACCAAAGTGATAGCTTGGCCTTTGTCCATTGAGTTCCGGAATCCCGAACAATGGGAAGCGCCTTTTTCGATATGCAGATTGATGCACGATGGGGAGATAGTTTTGAAGGTGATATTCAGGCGTTCTGTCGACTACGGACCAAATCGAATGTACGGAATAAGCTAGTCGACGCCGGACCTTCAAACAGCACGTTCGGGAGGAGGGGTCACAAGGTCACGACGGCGAATTCATAATAGGTGTTTCTATCTGTGCGCATGACTCTCGGGTCTGTTTCCATGATGGCACCACTTATTTTGCAGATATTATCCTTATCGAAGAAGAGCCCGAAGAAATGTATCAGACAGCTAATTGCCTGCGTCAACGCCACGTGGCAGTCAGCAGGTCCTGGCGTGACCAATCAGTTGTTTGCAGAGTGCCACGCTGAAACACGCTTCTCTGGTGACGACTGTACTTACGGAATGATAATGAGACTGCAGTGGTAGGAGAGAATTTAAATTTAAATTTTGTGGTCTTGGAAAAGATTGTCTAAGGACGTATTAGGCTCAGTCAGCTAGACTGTGGACACGAGTCTGCTACACCCAACTGTCGATCCGTTGTACTGTTACACCCACAATTCAAGCAGCGTTGATACGGCTTCCCGTCGCAACCTTTTCAGGCCTGCTGTATGACTCCTGTCGTGTGACTGTTGAGAGACCTCATTCGACCCCAGTGATCGCTGCCGCGCAGGAAGCGGGGTCTATTGTGTCAGCGTCCACCATTGCCAATTCCGGTCCGATATATCGGGTACAGGAAACTATATGTGATCCCCCTTAGTGGGATCTTTGTAGCATTCGTACTGGGAGAGACATGTTTCAGCCACTCGTGTGATATTCAACGTCCCATGGTTTGTCTCCCAGTCGGTGTTGGAAACGTCTGAACAGGGTGGGACAAAAATTGAACTATTCTGTTTTGGAGAGGGGCTTTATCCTGCTTCCAACGTCCAGAGGGGCACCACTCTAGATACCGCGCCGTGTCGCCCCTTAAAAGGGTAAACATGAGGAAAACAAAGACCAGCCCACAATGGACGACGCAGTACTCAAGAACAGTGGACTCATTTGTGAATTACAGAAACGTCTATCCATAATTAACACATGAAAGAGGGTTCCTAATGTCCGAAAACCCTTGAGGAACTAGTACTGATTTGTATTTATTCATTCCATTTTGTTCTAGGAGAGGGGCTATAGCTTCCCGAGTCCCTCGTCAGTAACACGAGCAATTGGAAAACCATGTGACAAATGCTGAGGAGCATGTAATGAAATGTGATGTAGATGTTAAAATCGACTGTGAATGAAAATAATAAACATGCAAGTACGTGATTTTCCAGGAAATTGTTGGTGACTGGACAGGATTCTATTCGGATGACTGAACAAGCCCAACCGAAATTACAGCGCGGTATGAAGTTCGGTGGAAGTACCCCTCGCGCACCACGCCAATGTATCAGGAATACTAAAAAAATCAGGCGTGGCGCGACTCGGCGTGGGCCTGGTGTTGACCGTTTCCGTTTTTATCGGCAAAAGGGTGAAAAAGTGAATGGCGACCACCATGAGTCACAATGAGTAATAGTCAATTTGAATATATTATAAGCCCAAGCCATATATCTCCAGCGCAGTAATAAGGCTACATTCTACTTCAGTAATTCAATTAGTTGGTGACTAATGACCAAAACCCCCACCAACGCGCAACATGGCAGTGCGCAATTTACAGGCACCGACTGCCTCAGATTTATTAGGGATTCCAAGGTGTTGCAATAGGATGAATCATACACGCCCCGGCAAAAGATGAGCACCGCCTGGGACGGACTAGCGTTTTCGATCTTTACGTATTGACTGTATTTAACGACTGTTGAAAAATATAAGACCAATCTGAGCCTAGAGTCTCGTAGTGTAATATTCAAGCTACCCGGTAAGATTGATAAAATTCTGTGCCACCACTCACAACACTTTCATTGTCAGACACAATTCAATTCAACAGAAACCTTTTGACGACATCTTTGTACAACGGATTTGTACCGACAACGCAGTCCTATTTGCTGGAAGTATGTGTGGATGGTGATAGGCTGATAGCCCGAGTGTAGGGATAATGAGCATCGATTAGAGCGCAAGGTTATTGTAAGGGTAATCGAACTCTAGCATTATTCTACATAGGGATTATAGTGTGCTACATGTGAAGGCTATTATTATATTATTATTTAGATTATTAATTATTATTATTATTATTATTATTATTATTATTAATTATTATATTAAAGTATGATTATAGTATTATATATAGTATTATATTATGATATATTATTATATTATTATTATAAAATCGTGTTGAAATGTCCTCCATGTTTCATATACATGTACATATACCCAACTCACTAGCTTTGGTCATGTCAAATGTTTATTTAGTGGGTTGAGCCCCTCAGCGATTGTGCCTGTGGTAGTTGATTGTTTTTAACTGAATACACGAGGGACCTGTGCCATGAATAATGTGGTTTTTTTAACTGAAAATATATGGCGGCTCAGATGCGTATTGAAGTGTCCTTCATGTTTCATATCCATACACATATTACCCAATCATTCCCTATCTAGGTCATTTCAAATATGTATTTAAAAACGGGCTGGAGTTTTCTCAGCGATTGTGCTTGTGGTGTAGTCTATTTGCTGGTGAATCAATACACGATGGGACCTTTACCAATGTGATTTTGTTTTGTTTTTTTACTGAAATTATGGCGGCTCATAATCAATTGGACCAATACTCCATTGATAGGGACTTTTTCCACGCGTGGTATACACAATTAGTATCTATCAATTATTTCTATACAGGCATATCAATTCATTTTCTACAGTTGAATATTTCACACCAAAAACTATTAAATAATTATCTTTTATAATTTCCCCAAAATAGAAGACATATTTGGATTGGTATATATGTTTTGAACAAAGCTGAGTTTCTTTAGGTTACGCGTGATGGACGAGTCGCAATATTCCATATCGAGTAAGTGCAAGACACTATGTATAGCGAATCAGAATCAGAACGATCCAACTCGGGATCGTAAATGACTTTCAAATGCACAGTTGCATGAGGTATACAATAAGTGCAATGTATTTGGCATTTGAAAATTCAAAAAATGGAATATTTCAGCCGAATTAATTTATCCATTTATTCTCAGATGAACAGCCTTATGAATTTTTTAACGCCGAAAAGTAGGAAGTGTTGAGTCGGCATTCACAACTACAACGTTTGTTTCAGTTTGAAAAGTGAAGCTAACAAGCGGGGTTCAGAAAAATAGGCGGGATGTAGGAACATTAAATCTTTCATGCTGTGATAAGCTGGAGCTGCTTAAAATGTTCTTATTATTGGCTTGATCAAACGTCACTTCCATGTGTCTCTGATTGAGATTTTGTCCCTACTGGTTGCAGCTCGACCCGAGTAAATCTAGTCCACGCTTGAGCCCTTCCTTCTCGAACGAAAAATCAGTTGGATAGAAACGGTTCATAGACCTAACTGTCGAAGGCGGTACATTCCTTTGTTCATTCCAATGTTATTACTAAATATGACATTGATGGTCGAAGCTTCGCAGCCAGCAACGATGCAGTTTTAGACGTTGGAAACATTATTTTTGCTAAGATGATCAATCAATGAGTGGAATGAGTTTTCCGGAAGATGTTGTTTCGGTCTGAGCAACTAAGAATGTGAAATAGTATTAACTTGGTTTTCCAAGAAATGTGGGCGAATTCCTAGGTCTTCGGTTTCGTTTCTCTACGGAGGTCGGGGACGCTGTGGTATCAGGTCGTTTATGAGCTTCACATCCTCCTGACCCTGCTCGCGACTGAAACTGAAATTCTACAGAACAAACTACTTATTGTGCAGAAAATCAGACGATGCACCGATAAATATTTTTACACGTCATTACTGGTCAGTTGGCACTAAACTGCCTTACAGAGCTGTCAGATTAGAATTCGGTATTCAAGATGGAACGTCCTGCTCTCATCTACTGCTTTAAACAGGATGCTCATTGTCAGTATAACGCGGTGTCGTGAGACCTCTTTAAATTCAACAACCTTCCTTTCTCTTAATATTTCTATCGGTATAAACTGTAAATGCCTCATTTCCACTATTGTTCAAAGTCCACGATCAGTATGTTAGACTACCGCCTGTACACTAGCAGTAAACCGCAAGTATGTTACAATGTCTTCCCCCAGACACTTTCACTTCGGCTAACGTTTCACGCAACAGTGATAGCCGATTAACTTGTTAGATTTTAAGAGATTTTCATGGTTTGCGCATGTGCTTTTGTTTGACCATTATAAAAGTAACGAATGGTATGAAACGTTATGCTGATACATCTGTTTCTGTCGGTTTTCTTTCCATTTTCTAATTGTTTGGTATTTTCATGTTCATATACAATATTGTGTAATGCGAGCTCTTTATGGCGTGCATGGTCTCTATAACAACAATTACCTTATGAAAGAAGAACATTTCAAGATAGAAGTATATCATCAAAATATCGTGTTTTATACTGTGACAATTAACAACAGGCAACAGTGATGACACTGATTGAAGCGCAAGGGGTGTCAATATCCATTTCAATTAACTTTCTTTCAAAAGTCTATGAATATAGTACGACACTACGATGAAGGCTCTAAAAAGACATTCTAGATCACTGAATAGATGGTTCAAGTAAAGTGAACATTTCTGCGTGATATTTATATTATTAGAAGAATTTACAAATTGGAAGGGAGTACAATTGCCTGGAATCCACGAGTCTCAGTTGGAGTGAGATATCTCCTGCTCCGCCCTAGATTCCGGCGGGAGAAAGCAATATTTAGTTCACTTTAATGGTTGCATGGCTGGAGTTAACATTGAACAGCGTTGTGTATTGTAGACACCTATTTTTGTATCCTTCCTCCTTCTGAAATCCTCAGGAAAATGTATACATATGGGGGTCAATAAACAATAACCCACTAAACTCGGACCCACGGATGCAACAATAAGATCGCCAAACTGCCAAACGATGGGCTATATTGTAAATAGAAATTGCTATTACCGGAAAATAGTATAAATAATTTCAATCAAAAAAGCTTAACTATGGAATCATTCGGATTTTATACAGAGATTACAATCAGGACTTCAATTTTTCACAATTCTTGGAGCCTTGGCCTAAGTAAAATGACTGGAAATGTTATTTCCTACTGCTTCAAATGTTTCAATTTGCGTGGAAACAGAACGCAAATGTACTTGGATAACATATAAATTGTAACCAAGAACAAACAACCATATGCAAAAATATCTCATAGTCACGAATCACAAGAGCTTGGGTAACGTAGGGGGGGATTCCCCTCAAACGAGTTATTTCGGAAGTAGTAATTTCACTTTCAACATAAGCACATTTTCATCTTAGGTAATGAAATTGTGTCAAACTGTATTTAGGGATTCACTGCTGTCTAGAGAGTATATAATGTAACAGGTCTACAAGTGTTCACTCTATACCGGTAGTTCATATCCATAGCTCTCACGTCAAATTATGTGTCGAACAAGCCGCGCGACTTTTTTGCCGGAATAGAAGAAGAAAAAACACATAAATCATCGGTCTCCAAATTGTAGAAAACCAGCACTCATGCATTCCATACGACAAATTCCATGCGGGAGGCGTCCAACACCCCCTCCCTGGCATCCACACCTACATACGTGACTTCAACTCCATACATGCTTGTTTTTGTAATATCATCTACACTTTTTGCAAGCCTATATCAGTAAACCGCACCTACTTACCTAATTTCATACAAACTCGCGTTCATTAGATAACGTGACAATGGAGGCTGGTACAAACTAAGGTAAAAATTTCGTCTTATTTGGCTACCCATTTCTAACCCGACCGAGTAAAAATATACTAAGTATAGAGGCCTAATATTTCGAAATTTCTGAAATTTAAATGAATTTGAAAAAGTTGAAATTACGCGCAAAATACTAAACCGATAGAGGCCTAATAATTTGATTTTTTTGAAATCCAAAAATGAATTTGAAGAAGTGGAGAGACGCAGTTTGTCCACTACACTCCTAAATTGATCATTCCTTTGATGGTGGTACTGGCGGTTTTTTTTTGCAATTTCTGTTCATACTCAATGGACGCTAACTTCAGTATCTCTTTCAGTCTCTCTCCTGGATTATTGTATGGATTCATGGAGGTATAAAGTCACCATCTCGTGCCCGTATCCACTGTCATTAAAGTTCGCGTGTTGCTGTTGAGAAAAGGAAGAGAATCGAATAAATCACAATTCATGAATATAATCAAAATACCTAAAGTACATGAGACAGGAACCCACTTGAAGACTAACCCTTCTGCAACTGCCCAAAAAAAAACCCATTAAAAAAAAAACATTACTCTACTATCCTGATTTAGCAACAAAATAGAGTAATAAAATTAGAAACAAAGAACGAGAATTTCAATAATTAAGTTAAAAAATAATTAATGTCGGTGTCAATGTGATTCAGAGCATTTGTGAACCCTTACTGCAATATACAGCGTCATAAGTCCATTTATAACAGTGAAACAGGGCACACTATCATACTGAGCCCCCGAACGAGAGAATATTGCATTATGATATTAATTTAAATTAAATGTTTTTGATTTCTAAGCGGAATACATAATCCCAATTCCATGATAAAACCAAACAGATACTTCAATAACATGAGACCTACTTTCATGTAAGAGACCTCAAAGCCGTTGCATTGTTGGGACGAAGCAACCGCGTGACTTCCAGCATTCTAGCAGGGTATCGTTCCTGAAATAGGATGATAACATTGGGGTTTTGTTCAGATAAGAGTGATAAGTCTTCTTTCGAGTTACAACTGAACCTGAACACTCAAAATTCATATGAATCAATATAAAAATAATGTAATGTTTCACCCGCTATAAACGATGTATTTCCTGCAAGCTTAACACATGTTCTCGTTTGGGGGGGAAAATTCTTCGTGACTTCTTCGAGTCAGCCGGTTGAGATACCAAAAACGTCATCATAGGGTACAAACGAAACTGTCCATGATATCATCTGTTCATGTTTATCAAACAACAATGTAGCAAACATCGGCAACACAGGATTACCAGTCCCTAACCTAACAATTATTGTAGAACTTGATTAACATCCAACTAGCCTATGTAGCAAACATCGCCAGCGGAGAATTACAACACCCTAACAGTTATCGTGGAGCACGACCTGAATGAATCCAGATTAGGGCCTTCCATGAACAAACAAAAAAAAAAAAACGTTGTTAAAACGTTCTGAAAATGCTTCGTTTAATGTTTCATAAAACATAATTTTGTTTTTTTGCACCATTTCATTCGTTATAACAATAAAATGTTTTAAAATGTCGAAAAATGTTACGACTATAGAGAAACGTTATGAAAAGGTTTTAATAACCCACATTTAACGTTATGCTCTTCAAAATGAAAACGTTTTGTGTTTGCTGGGTTGTTAATTGGGGATCTCAGTGAGTTACATCATCATGTACTCCTGGTCAAGCTTGCCGCATCGCTCACTACGGCTCACCCCATTTTATTCCTTAAGTCAATGGAGAAAACATATCCTATAGGTTTACCCCCACTGACTTACTTAATAAACTAACAGAACTGCGGCGAGCCCTCCAGACTTTCGATTGAATAGTTTGACTCTCATCAACTATTGATTCTTCTTCTCCAATTATCACTGGAGCTCAGCGACCGAGTTAATCCGTCTAGTAATAGAAGCTAGAGACTGAGGTCAGCACCACCTCATATGAACAGCAGCCCTGAGAACCACTTCCTGAGATCAGCCACCCTGGGCTATTAGCTGAACCAAAAGCTGAATACTAAATAGTACCAGGGAGTATCGATCCGAATGGCACTTCCTTTTGCCTTTACGCGGAGTGCCACCATGAATCGTAAATAGGGGTCACGATATCCACCCCCACACCGACTTGGAATTCCGCCATTGTTGTACAACCCCCACTCGTCTTTCCACCGATCTTCAAACTAACTTTTGTTAATGAATGACTGAATAACATTGGGTCAATTTCACTACCGCAGTTGATTACGATCATTCACGTTATCATACGGGGATGGTACACGGTGGTCGCAGCAATTCCCATGGGAATGGTAAGATCCTGATAAATAATGCCATTGTTAAACAACAGTACTGAGAATGTCCCTGAAGAGAGGAAAATTGCGGTACCCTCTACAGTCATAAACAAAATATTGACATGATTGGAATATTCAAGGTATGGTGATCGACCTAATAAAACTTTTGATTAAAGTAGATATTTACAACATGCATGAATTAAGTTCAAAATTCCACTTTTTTTCTTCTTCTGACCACAGACACCCTTGCGTGTTTTTCAACAGGTATCTCTATTTCTCAAGAAGATTTTGGAAGAGAAACATATACATCATGCATAACGAGTGATGGCGGGTAACACGCCGATGATTACGCGATGATTTCTTTCGTTACGCGAGGCAAACATCAGTTAGTCACAGCACACGAGGCCGTCATCGCACCCGTGACATGTCTTGAGAGGTTATACCTTCAATTCTCGTCCTGTTACACCTTCGTAACCAATTCACCTCCCAGGTCACTTTTTCCTCCGACTGGCTGATCTAACGGACTGCTCTTGAGGTGACTGAGAGAAAATTGTTGATCCTCTACAATTACGTAAAACGCCTAAATTTTTAAAGAGGTATTGTCCGTCTTGGTTATTACTTGCCAAAACCGCGGAGAGGTCTGCATCATCACACAAAAACCGTCTCAGGGATATTGGAAAACTATTTACATTGACATATCCTTATACAACGATATACCGTATCAATATCGGATTTAACCCTGGGAACAATTCATCCTCGTGACGTCATGTAAACTCTTCGCCGTCGCTCTTCGCCAGTATCTAACCACAGACGACGAACGCCTCTTTAATTAGCATCACTACGTGAATGCCCCGACGCCTGTTTGGCGAGGAAAATCGTTACAATAACATGACGTTGATTCACCATCCCCAAGTTTTCCCATACCCCGCTAACGACTGCCACCGACCTCCGTCACTGCTTTCGCGTATTCCTGATGGGTAAACACTCCGGTGCCAAGCGATTCCACTTGACCGTAAGTACCCTGAATAACATGAAGAGAATATTATTTTTTAATTTATTTATTTATTTCTTTTTTATTTATTTATTTATTTATTTATTTATTATTTATTTTATTTATTATTGTTATTTATTTTTAATTATATATTTTCTTTATTAATTTTTTCCAGTAAATTCTTGTTGCATTATTGTTTTAAATGTTTTACCTGAGTCTAAATTGAAGTTGGTGACATTTGTTCTGTATGGAATTTGCCCTTCTATATGTTTGCATGATGAAATGGCCTTCGTTGAAATTTCATTCGCGCGTTCATCATGTTATAATCAGAGAAAAATCAAAACACCACGATTAGGAAAGCTAAAGACAATACTTGAAAATATCCAGGTTCGAAGCACAGTATATTGCACATGGTCATATGGTCACCATTCCACCTAACATGTCTCCCGTGATGGTCTTTGTATGCTAGTGTAATTACCAAACCTTGTAAACGAAAGTGATCAGAGCAATAAATGAAATATTTATCCATTAATTTTTTATCCATTCCTTTTTCATTCCTCTTTTTTATTCATTAATTCTTCATTGCTAATACCCTCCTATCTATTCATCTATCCATCTATTCATATTGATGAGCATACCTTGGAATTGTTGAGTCAAATATGTAATTAATGTTTTAAAATATGATAAATAAACGTATATTGTTTTATGGAACGTTACCTCTGCTGCTTTCTGATAGTCGGATCTTTTTTTGCGTCCTCTGCGAGGCAGAAGTCATACAGCTTACATTGTCCCTGATTGGTCCGAGCACGTTGATCCATGAAAAGTCCCGGATGCAAAAACTGTATAGATACATGAGACGAATATTATAGCCTACTTTTTCATTTGATTTCTACCGGATCTGGAAGCCAATTTGGCTCATCAAGAACCCTGGCTGTATTAATCATGGATGCGTATTTGTGAAGCGCACTCCTCGACTAGTGCTCAGAGAATATCGTTTCAGAGGTGTAACCATTCTCAAACCATTCGCCATTCCACGTCCCCTCCGAAAGGACGATCAGTGAATCCAGATCCGCCCTCTTCCTCGGAACCTGGAGGAGCGGAAGATTCAATACAACACACTGCTCACAGCCGACGACGAGCCTTATTGCAAGTAGGCCTATATCCCGAAACAATAATCAGAAACCCATGCACGAATCCACTGAATTAGGGCGGAACCATGAAGTGAAGGCCAAAACTTTGCCCATCGGGACTGTTATTACACCACCTAAGGAAAACGTCTGGTGACTGCTGGAAGCCAAACCTTGAATTACGAAAGTATTGATGAAAGGATCACCCGATAAACAACAACCAGAAATATCTTTCTACGATCAGTATCACTCTCAATGTCAAATTTCAAACACGATACTGAAAACAATTATGATAAAAACTAAGCACTATATTGCTAGCACGGTCGAAAATAGACCCAATCCCTTTACATATTTTTGTAGGCATTGCTATATCGTATTATAGAATCAAACATTCCAGACTGTTCTTAATCTACCCCGAAGGAATTGATCCATTCCATTCCTTTAAGAATCCCAATAATATGATTTATGACTTCTAACGCTGGAACATATAACCCTCAGGTTTGTGTTCATTCTATTCAAGAGACTGTCCAGGGTCTCGCAGTGAGATTTCTTGAAGTCAGTGCATTCGTTCTGAGACAATAAGAACCATAAATTTGTTTGGTGTAACAGTTCCATCAAATATTTCGGCACCAATTATAATGTTCATGGTTTAGCATGTGTTGTGTGCATCTTTTGAACCAATGTTCTCGAATCGATATTCATAGCACCAAACCACTGTTCATAGTTTAATATGTGTTAAGGCCAATGGTCATGTAAACCAACACACGTGACAAGAGACTTTTCAGCACCCCACAACCCAAATTTGGATACTCTAGCATGCATGTTGCTCGTAGAAATATTTCAATTTACTTTTGAGAAATTCGAAGAAGCATGACATCACGGAGGATGCAAAGGCCGCCATACACCCTACACAGTAAATACTGTTTGCGCCATGGTATACCAGGGAAACGTGCAAAGCTATCACTTTAGATGACAAAATACCGTATAGTTTGTGAACGTTTCGAAGTTTTTCATTCGCATCCCATGTATAGTTTGTTAGTACAATATTTCCAAAAGTACATGTTTTACTTGACTTTGTATAATAGGGGATCCTGCGGTTCTCCGTGATGTCCCAAGGCAAGTTTTGCACTAGCTGATTGTGCCTTTATCGGTACACTCGAATCGCCGAAATTCGGTATGGGGTTTTCCACTGTCATGATGTGCTGACATAAAGTACCAGTGTAGAGTCCAGTGAATTTTACTTTTGGCCTTTAGCTGTCAATCCGATGTTCTTGAATCGATACCCATTAGCCACGAACTACTGTTCCTGGTTCAACATGTGTTAACTGTTGAACTAATGTACTTGAAGTGATGCCCATTGCACCAAAGTACTGCTCACAGTTTAGCATGTGCTCAGTTGTCGAACCAATCATACCAATATTCTTGAATCGATACCCATTAGCCACGAACTACTGTTCCTGTTTCAACATGTGTTAACTGTTGAACCAATGTTCTTGAATCGATACCCATAGCACCAAACTATTTTTCATAGTTTAACATGTGTTAACTGTCGAACCAATGTTCTTGAATCGATACCCAGCGCACCAGACTACTTTTCATAGTTTAACATGTGTTAACTGTCGAACCAATGTTCTTGAATCGATACCCATTAGCCACGAACTACTGTTCCTGGTTCAACATGTGTTAACTGTTGCAACCATGTTCTTGAATCGATACCCATTAGCCACGAACTACTGTTCCTGTTTCAACATGTGTTAACTGTCGAACCAATGTTCTTGAATCGATACCCAGCGCACCAGACTACTTTTCATAGTTTAACATGTGTTAACTGTCGAACCAATGTTCTTGAATCGATACCCATTAACCACGAACTACTGTTCCTGGTTCAACATGTGTTAACTGTCAACCAATGTTCCCGAATCGATACCCATAGCACCAAACTACTTTTCATAGTTTAAAATTTGTTGACTGCCAAACCAATATTCTTGAATCGATACCCATAGCACCAGACAACTTTTCACATAGGACAGCATTTGTTAACTGTCAAACCAATGTTCCTAAAATCGATACCCATTAGATAAGTACGCTGGGTGGGGTGAGAAATGAGAATACCTTGAATTATTCCGATTCCAACAATTTTCACAAGATCATTTGTCGATGGGAGATCCAGTGCCCTTTTAACAAACTGATCCCAGTGAATGTCTTCGGAAACTCCAGAGGTATCTGGTGAGAGAAGATAGAGAACAAGGGCCGGAACATATACGGATTATTGTAAGTCGTAACCATGATTCCTGTAGGAGATGCCATCAGCCTGGATTTTCATTTCTTGGGTGTAGGGGCTGAGGCGAACACAAATGAACCCAACAAGATATGTACCCACCACAGCACATCAAAGGACTGGCTGTATGGATCCTGCATGTGCAGTAAGTGAGCATTACCAATAGAATGTCCTCCGAACACGTTTAGTTTTCATCAATAGCAGCAAATCAAATTTGGTTGAACCAAAATAATACGAATTAAATGTCTGCGTTGGTAGTTTGTCAAATAGAAACTAGGAACAGCTCAAACCCCTTTCCCTCGGAAAGATCCCCCTCCGCCTCCTACAACGAGCCTGTATTAGATTCAATCACCTGGAATAGACATACCGGTCAATGCCGTCAGTACCACGCAGCGCTTCTTCCTGCCCGGCGCGCTGACAGTACCCATCCCTCTGTCCTACAAACTCCTTCTTATCGCCATATCAGACAGATATCTCTGTCCTGAAACATTCTTCACCCGGCGTCTTCACCGGCATGTGTAGTAATCTGGTAATGGAATGGGCCGGACACGAAATCTATCAATAACACGATTGCTCCTAAGACTAATAAACTGCATGGTATCGTTTCTATTATATGGCGTCTCAGTTTTTTGTTCTACCGTGACTCGAAACCATTTTGTAAACCAAGGCAGGCATTACTCTTTTTTTTGGGGGGGGGGGGGTGTCTGTTTTTTTGTTTTTTTTAACGAACCCAATACTCACTTTCCGATTCGTTAGAATGCTCTGAAGTTTCTATAAATCGTCGATTTTGATGGACTGTCAAGATACGACAATATGTAGACATCAATAACATGGTAATAACGATTTACAAACAACCTAAAGAGGAAACGGCTGAAATCCCTTAACAGACTTCTCTGGAAGGCAAAATGTGACATACGGGTGAATATGTAAGTTTAATCATTTAGGTCAACAAGAGGTTAAGGCACGACCGAGGGTAATTCAGAGATATCAGATATCTTTGAGAGCAAAAACAGAAAATATCACTCGATGGAGCGATTAGTCGCATTCTCTTGTCTACAAATGCGCAGAGATTAACGAGAAGTGCATTCTCATCTTCTTCCCATACCGCCATTCCAATGTACCTGTCCGACTAATGTGAGTGAGCCTTCAAACCGCTTCATTCAGAGGCAGGGATCAGTGGTAAAGTCAGGACATCACCACTACCTTAGAGCAATACTGAATCTTAAACAGAGAAAATAATAAACCCAAGACTAATCCGATAATTTCCCAACAAACAACATTAAAACACACAAAGCAATCGACAGCTGCATGACTACATACACCAAGAGAGATGTAAATTCATTTATCGGGCATGATAGACTGATAGAGAAGCAATCCCTCGGATGTAGACTGGTAGTTGGGGGTATGGGCTATACACATCGAGTCCGTGACTATGTGATAAGAGTGCTCGGCTTCAAATTGAATTATCGATAAGAGAACGTCTTATGTCTCAGAGTTGTAAAACTGCACGCAATTGTTCGTAAATCTTTATTGATATGCCAGGATAACAATTTCGGAACTGGAAGAGACACATATGCAAGAAAAGGTGTGAAATAAAACGCCAATCACATTATCGTATGCAGAGCTTGTATACTGTATGAGCTTACTTTTCAAGATTTTCCCCGCTATCTTGTACCAACTGCGAAACGAAAGGGTTGTCTTAATAATATCGGCCATGAGCAGATGAAGGATACATTAATGCAGGAAAGCTATGGAACAGTAAATTTACACTTTTTCTAAGCCGAATACTTCTACAGCAGTCCAGTCCCAACGTTATAAACTTTAACCAATGTCAACCGATTTGCTCTGTGCGCTCCTGTTACTACTTTCTACGATTAAATGCATTCTTCTCTAGTTCGCTTAATCAGAGCTGTATATATCATTTGCAACATATCCTTGAAGTCACAAAAAAAGATGATGTAGTCTGATGATGCAAGCACAGTGATAGACAGATAGGTAAGAAGGGTTGTTTGGTTATAGCAGGCTATGTCTTTATGACGAGTGTGTTCAACTTAAGCTTAGGAATTAAACTTCAACTGGGCCCAGGACTTTTATTGGAGAATAAACAGTCGAGAATCTGAATTTAAGTAAATAATGGACGAGGCGCAGCCGGTTCGTTATTAAGCTAAATTCAGAGTCGAGACTGTTTATGAACCAGTAAAAGTCGGACCTGCTGTGTATTCCATTCTTACAACCACAAACAGGAATTACCCGAACGATTGGAGATATCAATTTCTCTAGATCTATATCTTTGTATCTCTAAACAGTAAATAAGCAGCTAGGGTACTATTGCGTTAGTTCGATCGAAGTGAATTTGCATTGCGCACCTACATCACAAAAAGTGGCAGTGCGTGCTGTGCGTACTTTCCACGGGGAAGCAAATACAAAACACGCGTGCTGCACTGGAGGGTTCTGCGCGTTTGAACATGGCATTCAACCGTTGAAACGAGCGACGCGTCGTTTCGCCGTTTGTATTTCGTTGAGGCAGTGCGCTCTTTGAAGCGCGCGTAGGCTATAATGGAACCGGATATGCGCGTGTAAACAAAAACTCCCAAAAAAGTTAACGCAACCTTATTTTTGCGTTTGAAAAGTATTGCGTTTACTTATGACCCCGCAAATCGAGCAAGTATTCGATTGTTTTGGACTCGACCAGCTGCGTGGTATTCCAAAATGACGACAACTTGAAACAAGTCTATATAGGATACTGACTGTTTGTTGCAGAATAAACGACAGTCGCGTGACTGGGGTTAGCCAATCAGGCATGTGTTTCCGTGAAAACACGGAAGTAGGGGTGTAGATAGAATTAAGCATATATAACACATGGGAATATACTGGTAATATGAAAACGATAATATCCGAAGCATCTATAACAGTCTGTCACCACTGTATTGCAGTAGTGCGAATTCTGAACATAAATCTAAAACATCAAATTCCGAAATCGCGTCCTAATCACACACAAAAGGAAACACTATCAGTAAGAGATGTCGGTGTGATTCCAAGGTGAAGATACTAGGCCTTACCATCGTCAAACCTGGCACAATGAGAATGGCATGTCAAATCCCCTCTCTCAACATGCCTTTCTTTCAAAGAATTTACAATGATTGAGGACGTCAGGAAGAGGTACGAGGCCAAGGCCTCCCATGGACAAGGCAAACTGTTGTCATTGTTTACCATGATAGCAGAACAGGGGTGGCGTCAGGACTTATCTTGTCTATCTTATTTAATAGAAATTCAAGGTCCAGTTCACAAATTGCTAAGGAAAATGTCCGAAATACCAGACGTTATGTTTGCGTGTCCTGGTACTTATACTCTTCAGGTGAGGATGGAGTTGTTCAACACCTCGCTATATTTCATTTCTCCTTAATAATATTTCAAAATAGATTACTTCTATGTGGGGGCGGTGGCGGTGGTGGTGGTCTTCTCTGTCGGTTGATGCTCTGCTGATCGGAGTCATGGTCTCTTCCTCGGCCACGGGGACCTATGGACGATAACAATTGAGACAGGGACTCAATACAGTGGAATGTGATGCTCTTGGCTCATTACTGTGGAATGGGATAATCATATAGCGCCTTATTGAGTCATCTCCTGCTTCGAGGCATCAACAGCCTAGTACGGGGAATCGACGAACCTTGGAGAGTATATGCTGTGGACGTAGATAGGAGGTTATGGACGTCAAAATAGCTGGTTGTAGCATCAAAATTGCTCCTCAAATGAGCAAGGGATTGTAACACTTTTGTAAGTGCAGTGCAGTCAGTTTGTACACAAAAACTATGAACAGAATACAGGTTTTCTACAAGCCCTCCCCAATTGTGTACGGCATTATTTCAAACCGCTATGTTGACCCCCACGAGTCTCAGCGCTTACAGTAAGCGTCTCTGAGACGTTTTATAGCGTGAGTAGGTAAGGCTACCAATGTTGCTGGGCACAGAACGCGGTAGGAACTATAACGAAGGGACCTGGATATGACCATTGCGAGGAGAGTTCCTCCTTTAACCCCCCCCCCCCCCCCCCCTCCACACACACACATACACACATACACGCTCAGAACAAAGTAGGTACCGCGAATGAATGTTCACTCACACCCCTCCCCCTCCCACTCAGAATCGTTTTATGGGACAGGGGGCACTTTGTGTGCAATGGGTTAGAACAAATACAACTGTAAAAACAGTAACGAACGGAGCATGATGTGGCAATCGCGAGTGAAAATCCACCATTCCGGAATGTGGGCGTCAGTGCACCACTCTGGCAGCAGCCATCTTGGATTTTCAACAGAACTGAATTGATAGTGTTTGTACAATAACTCCCTGGTGCCTTGTCGGATCCTATGAAACTTTACACTCATGATCGTCTGATGAAAATCTTGAATGGATTAAAAAAAGTGGGCGTCGCCCGACTGATTTGACGGCGGCCATTTTGAACTCTTTGCGAAACTGAGTTTCTCGCTTATTTGCGCGTTTCGAAGCGTGGTGATCGTTTGAAGACCAACTGTTGTTTTCGCCCCATACAACCCCACCCAGAGGCCATTTTGAATTTTTGCGAAAATTGTATTTCCACAGGTTTGACATTGTTTTTTTTTTTTCTTAACTTCGCACACATGATCCTATAATGAAAGTTTTGAATGGCTGAAACAGTGGGCGTCGCCCGACTGATTTGACGGCGGCCATTTTGGATTTTTTGCGAAACTGAGTTCTCGCTTATTTGCGCGTTTCGAAGCGTGGTGATCGTTTGAAGACCAACTGTTGTTTTCGCCCCATACAACCCCACCCAGAGGCCATTTTGAATTTTTGCGAAAATTGTATTTCCACAGGTTTGACATTGTTTTTTCTTAACTTCGCACACATGATCCTATAATGAAAGTTTTGAATGGCTGAAACAGTGGGAGTCGCCCGAACCGCTCTGACGGCGGCCATTTTGGGTTTTTTTTTGCGAAACTGAGTTTCTCGCTTATTTGCGCGTTTCGAAGCATGACGATCATTTTGAGACCACGTTTTGTTTTTCGCCTCATACGACCCCACCCGGCGGACATTTGAATTTTTGCGATTTTTTTTGTTGTTGGCAGATTTGACAATTGCATATTTCGGACCATAATGGGTGTGCATTTGAGCCATTCTCCCACTTCTCTAGGTCATAAGTCCCCTTCTGATAAAAAAAGAAAAACAAGACGAATAATGTCACCCTCTGATTGATCGAAAGTGGGGATATACACGTTAGCGGTTTTACCCGCCAGGGATGTTTAGTTCATTCAAGCAGTAATGACAGTATCGCCATTGCAAAGAAAAGAAATTGAAAGCAAATGCTCAACACCATTGACACTCAAAACTATTCATGTAGTTAAAGCACACATGTTCAATCACGTACATGTGTCACATTGACGAACAGCATGATCTAAACTGAATCTTTCTGTTGACATTTTTGTATACTATTTCAATAATTGAAACAGTGCCCCAACGAAATAAGTAATTTCTTGAGGTGGTTCGGCGGACAATGAAATAAGGTTTCAGGATATAATCTAACATGATGAACGCCGTGGCTTAGGTGACACATAAATTCTTCAGTTAATGAAGAGATTTAAACTAACAAAACAAAAACAAAACAGCAAAAACTAGTGATTGAGAAATTGAAAATGATAACCTTAGAAAAGTGTTCGAGTCGAGTTGGTCAACATTGAGATTGAGTTTGCAGAAAAACATATTACCGAAATCCGTAAATCTGTAACTTTGGTCACTCCACCAAAATTCAGATTTTTGTTCTGATAATTGTTTTTTCTCGTTTCCAACGATATTGCGTGTGGTGAACTTGTTTAGGAAAGTGCTGAGGAATTATAAAAATGTTAATCCTTGCATGTGCTGATAAAGAGGCAGTGCAAGCTACTTGCTTGTTGCACTTCACTTTAGAACATAGCGAGTTATCGCCCGCTTCCATACATGGCTTCTATATTGTTCTTGTCTGGTTGAATTCGCTTCATTATCCTCTTCGATTAATCAATCAATCATGCAATACGAAAACTTTGTAGAATTTGATTGATGGTTGAATAGTGCATGGAGGTGGAAAGAATTAAAAGAGTTCCTAAATCGTGACGATACCATAACTACATGGATCGTCTGTTGAAAGTGTACTACTGGTGCCATCACTTTAACAGAACTGAGCCAGCGGCAGAGCGGCCAAAAGCAGCCAAAAGAAGAGCGGAAAGAGAGTGAAGTATTACACGAATCAAACCGACAATGACTTACAGCAGGCAGCGTGATGAACAACATGCTGCAGGAATTTAAAATGAGAAATAAATTTTGCTTTAAGACAGTGACTATGGGTATGTTAGAGCTGAACCGAGAGATAATGAATTATTTAAAAAAGTATATCATACGTTCGTCATTCCGTAGTTATGTTTCCTATTATTGTCTCCTAGCTTCCGAAAAATTCTGAAAAACTTAGCCAAAACTATTAGAGCCACAGGGCCAAGTGCATGTGCATGATGAAAACCAACAATGTTCAATAGAGCCAGTAATCCATTGGAAAACATACAATTTTCAGCCGATTCATTCTATCTTGAAGGATTTTATTCCCAGAAGCATGAGGGGACTTGGGAGCATGACATTACAATTGTCTTGTTTTGACATGAGCTTCAGAATATACCTGTGCAATGTTTTGTTTTTTGTAATCCAAAAATACTAATGTAGTGTTCGTTGGAATTATCGATATATTACCGTTATCTCCGAACTAATACTGCATGAAAATATTCAATGTAAATGAATATACGGCAACAGCAAAATGTCGTTTTTCAAACTGCCTTCAGGAGCGGATGAACTTGGCAAACAGCCATGTCGTCTTCTCTTTGAAATATATTCAAACAGTAAACGACCGGCGGCGTAGAATGTTCTGAAGTATGGAGAAACTCTATATGAATTTGAAAACGCGTGTATCCAATACATTCCTTGTGTTTCCAATACATTTCCTTGTGTCGAATACCACGGTTCACTATGCCGAATTATGCCTATTTGACCGAAAACCGCGATAGCATGAACCAGTGTTGATAACAAATCCTATTGCCCTCCACGATGCTAGTCATGGAAGCGGTGATTAATGTAGTGTGAGTGGTGTTTTCATGAAGTGCAGGCTTGCACTAACGGACAGAAGTGCTTAATTCCAGCTAGCGCCCCAAGTTTGCCTAAACGGTAAGAATCTTACTGACATTACCTTCGGTATGGAGCAATAAGGCATAAAAATCACTCTACTCAAGAGTTAACCTGGTAGAAGATATTACGGGAAACGTCTGTGGCGCTGTTAAAATCAACATGTGTGCTCGACCTACCGAGTTCTTATACATCCATTAAACTTCGTTTGTGCACGATGAGGCTTTCGACTGGTTCTAATTAGACTGAGCAGTCACGTTGGGTATGAATCTTCTGCTCCTCCAAGTTCCAAGAAATTGGTCGGTCCTGGAGTTCACCATCTCCCTGTTTTTTAAACGGGGAAGGAGTGGTTAGAGGGCGTCAATGGCTATTCGGGAACAGGTTGTGGTTGGTACGGCCCTGCCTTGACATATTCTGAGCACTAGTCGAGAAAAATAGGCGAGTTATCGTCACTGCTCATGGGATACAGCCAATAATCAGCGATGAGCCTTACCGGACTTCCTGCTTGGACCCATCATGATTAGAAATCAAATCGGAATCCAGTCAAAGCAAAACAGAGCAGACTGGGTCCTCTTAGGTGACCGGTACCATCGTTAGATTCGTGGTTCTTCTGAATATTCGTAGTCATAAAAATAATTTGCTTCAACTTTTGATCGGTCTTGTATACTGCTCGTAAATCTGCGCGGGCACTGGTTGAAAAGATGAGGCATATGTGTGAATTCTAGGTAACTGGACAACTTTTGAAACCTTGGTAGAGTCGAAAAAAGATTTCTATTTATTATCATCACAGATATAGGATCTATGGGAGAATGCCAGCATTGTATTCTCTTGCGTGTAATGTTAACGTGACTTCTCGGGACTTCGCTAGTGCATGCCCGGGAGATACCCAAACCTACGTTGCCAAATGGGTCCCTTTGTCGAAAGAGTTCAGACTGTCAGACCTTCAAACGCGTCTTTGGAACTCCGTGCAGAAGGAGTCTCAAGCAGGCTAACCTCCCGTTCACGAGTCACTCGGGACGAGAGACTCTATCAAAGGGTGTTACTTGGCTCCATGCCAATCTCAGTCAGGGAAATAGCCGTCTCGTTGTTCGCAGCAACAATCCACTTTTGTCCAGGCAAGGACCCATTGACTCATTGTAGTCAATGTCCAATTTGACACCGGTATAAGCACCAGTTGCACGGTTTGTTCCGTCGCTTAATTCGTGCCTAAGCTTGATCTTGATAAGGCTATCGAGGAGATCACTTCGACTTGCCATCATTTCGCCTCCCTCTGGGAGTCATGTGAAGAGGCCCCGCTCGGTATTGGTCTCAACTTTGCTGTGGATGTTTTAAAGAGATCCAGACAAAATATCCTTGTCTTGCGCGAGTGTCCGACCTCTTTTACAAGCGCTCGCCTTATCCCCGAGGAGCAGAAGAATACTCTTCGCAGTGCCCTTCTGCGTCAAGGCCCATGAGTAACAGGTACATTGGTTCGTATTCAATTGATGGGGAATGTTACTAAAGGTCTGACAGCTGCATGCATTATCAGAAATACACCCCGTAATCCACGAAAGACGGTATTTGACGCAATTCTATCTGAATAAAACATATGCATGAACTTTTCCGTGCAAGGCGATCGCGCAGCTGGCGCTGTCAATACTAAGCTACTTGCATGATTGTAAGGCTGAAAAATAAACACGTACACCATATCATCCCAATTCCGAGTATTTTGGAGTGGACTGCGGAGAAATCACGAGTAGTCACGGTATTCAAGCATGCATAAAGTCTTTCTTGAGCCAGAGGTGTAGCCAAGGTTCCCCCTCATGGGGGGGGGGGGGGCGCCCCGGGGAACTGGACACATTTCTAGGGGTGGGGTGCCATGTGAATATCTGAGAGAGCGCTACTATGGATTGGCGCGAAGTGAACAAAGAAGTTTTAGAAAAAGAGCAGAAACACCCTAGATGGAAGGAGAGAGGACACTATTTCAAGTATCTGGTGCAGCAAGGGCATACCAAATTTTTTCTAGAGGCGGTGGACATCACGGCGGGCTTGTCCTATTAGAAATGGAAAAAATAAAAAAAAATTCCCAAATCCCAAAAGTTGTCTAAAGTCCATTGCAAGTCGTTGACAGGATTTATTGTGATGTAGAATGAGAGCAATTCCTGGAGCAAATTTTGAAAAAAGTTCTATTTTGTCAAATTTGGTGTATTATATGAATACGAATATCACGAATCCCACCAACATACCGTGTACGATAGTCCTCTCATTTCCAGAGAGAAAAGTGATTGTAGCACAATACTTTGACCAGTCTGGATACGAATATATCCCGGGGGGGGGGGGGGCGATATTATTGCTGTGAATCGAGAGTTGAGTACAGACAGACTAATCCTATGTGCGCGCAGCGCACCTCATGGGCGCGTAGCGGAAGTCCTATCGGCGGGGAAAGGCTAACTTTAGGGCCCTGGGAGCTGTCGGATTTCATATATAGATGCTCTCTAATGCAATCTGAAGCTCATTTGAAAACATTTCATAGTGGGCTTGGTGGCCAAAATTCTAGAAAATAACCAGACGATTCATAAAATTCTGTGCATCATACAGAGGTGGGACTGGGGGACTATTGTTAGACCTAGGTGTTGTCAGGTCGCCCTTATGATGTAGCGCTACTTCTGTGTTACCATACCACAGAGCAAGTCCCAATGTATGTGTAACGCACATCACGAGCGCGTAGCGCAGAGTCCTTTCGGTATGGGTCCAGGCGCCCGTCTCCGGGCCCCCTGGAAGCTGAGGCTCATTTGGGAAAATTTTACTGTGATATCGGTTAACAAGATCCTAGAAAAAATTTCAAGGCGATTCAATTCTGTGCATCATAGAACCGACGTCTATGGAGTTGACATCAGCACAGGTCTACCCGGTCGTTGTATTGCAGAGAACTCCGAAATGAATAATCTGAAAGGGGAGGCGGGAATAACTCGGCCCCCCCCCCCCGGGACCCGCGCCTGTTGACCTCACTTGGATGAATGAAGCACTGTTAATCTAACTTGTTTGCCATTATGAGTACATAATCCATATGCGGCTTCAGTGGTCATCTCTGTTCACCGAGGGCCAAAGGTCCTTTGAATAGATAAGCCCATAACAGTTGGTCTGATGATAATTGGTGTGTACTTTCTTATCGGGAGGAGTACAAGAACCGTAATATTAATTTTCAATGTGGACCTGGGTTCATTTTCATTTGAACAAGAAACAAAGGGGGGAAGATTTGATAAATTCAGAGGAACAGTTGATACCTTTGTCAATTTAAGCTTAAAACACAAGATAACTGGACCCAATTGGATGGGTGAAATTCATACTTGGCATTTGAGTGTGTGTGTGTCATTGAGCCTTTTGGCATTTTGAATGACGGAGGTGAACCATGGTCAGGTTTGGAATGAAAAGAATTGTGAACATGAATGAATATACTACTGTGTGGTGTTCGTTTGAGACTGAGGAAAAAGTGAAGCCCGCTCGAAGTGTGAGGAAATTTTGCTAATATTATGACGTTTGGTAAAATTAAGTCACTATTAACAAATTGGTAAATGTTGGGGAGTTTGGGGGCAACAGAGGTTAACCCTGGTCAAAAAGTGTTTTCCAATCTCCAAGGATGAGACCGGGGGAGGACGGGGGGGGGTCTGGCCCCCAGCCCCCCCCCCCCCCCAGATACACCACTGTACCCAACGTGACTTCCAGGCCGGCGACGCGAGACTCAATGCAAATCACTCGAATCAGCCCTAGAACTCACAAATCAAGTTTTCAGTGGAACCATGAGGGCCGTAACAAAGACCTGGCAACGTCGCAACTGCCAACTGCACACCACCTGAGGGGAAAATGCTGGGGACTGCTGGAACTCGAATCGTCACTGATACCACCATGTCACCCTCACTTTAGGTTTAATTGGAACAGTCGACACGCCACATGGTGCAAAACAGACCAACATTTATGGATTTTGTACTAATTATAAAAGAAAGGAACATCAGTAGGTCGAGCACACATGTTGATTTTTAAAGCGCCCACAGACGTTTCCGAACAATAGCAACAATTATCAATCTACCAGGTAGAGTAGAAGGATGCGGGTGTAGCTCATACCGAGAGGTGGGTAAATCAGTATATTTGACCGTTTAGGCAAAGTGGGGCGCTAGCTGGAATTTGCACTTTGTCCCTTAGTGCACGCACTGCCACTTAATGAAAACCCCCCCCACAACTCACATAATTAATCACCAATTGCCATGACTAACATCGTCGAAAGCAACAGGAATTTGTTGTTCAACCACGGGTTCGTGCGTTCGCGGTTTTCGGTCAAAGTTGGCATATTCGGCGAGGGGACAGTGGTATTCGACACAGAAAAATCAGTCTATGCCTATGCATTGAATTCACGCGGTTTCAAATTTGCCCCATATGCGTCGAATCACGCGTTTTCACATGCATTATGGAGTTTCTTCCGATGAAGTTACGCCGCTGGTCGTTTACTGTTGAATATTGTTCAAACTGAAATGACTGTTTGCCAAGTTCCTCCGCTCCTAAAGTGCAGTTTAACAAACGCCATTCTGCGGTTGCCGTATTTATGAAATTGATTATGCATCATGCAGTTTTTTGTTTTATAGTTCAAGCGATAATGATATATATTGATAATCCTACCTGACTGAATACTACATGAGTATTTATGGATTTACAAAGTACAAACACGCACAGGGCATATTTTGTAAGCTCATGTCAAGACAAGACAAATGTTATTAAATGTTCCCAAGATACCCTCATGCTCCCGGAAATAATATAATCCAAGATAGAATGATCTGCTTGAAAATTTGTAAATGAATGTATAAAATAAAGATAAACTGGGCTATTGACTTTTTTTGTGTTCAAACATGCATGTGTACTTGGCCCTGTTGCTCTAATATTTTGAACCTTTTCTCAGATTTTTTCGAAAGATATAGGGGACTCGATCATGATGATAGGAAACCTAAGCTAGCTAAACCAGTTTTTTGGTAGTTTTAGCTCTTACGTACTGTTGGTGGTACCCATAGTCATTGTGAATTATTTCTCATTTGAAATTAGTTCATCACGCTGCCGGTGTTAAGTATTGTTGGTTGATCGTCAATATTTCACCATCCTTTAGCCTCAAACTTCTTTGGGCGACTCTGCCGCTGGCTCAACTCTGATAAAGGGATGGCACCGGTAGTACACTTTCAAAGAACGATCCATGTAGTTATGGTATCGTCACGATTTAGGAACCCTCGTAATCCTTTTCACTCCATGCACTATCGAACACTCTAATCAAATTCACAAGTGGATCATATTGCATGATGATTGATTCATCGACAGCTAATGAAGCGAATTCAACCAGACAGACAATATATAAGCGTGTATGGAAGCGGGCAAGAACTCGCAATTTTCCAACGTGAAAGCAAGCGAGCACGCTGGCGGGTAGCTTTCCTGCTCTTTATAAGCAGCACATTCAACGGATTTGACCTTTCATATTACTAGCACTTCCATAAAGTTCACTATATTGTTCAAAAACGAGAAAATGATTATCAGAGGACCAATTTACGGATTTCGTACTAATGCGTCTGCATATATAATTAATATGCTATCTCAATGTTGAACCCTTTCCTAATTCTTTATTTTCAATTCCTCAAACACTAGTTTTTGCTGTTTTTTGGTTTTTCGTTTAAATCGCTTCATCAACGACGACTTGAGCGTCCCCACTACCCCCAGGCTTCAAAACCGTGCATGTTAGATTATTCCCAGAACCTTTATCTCATTGTCCGCCCAAACCACTCACTCATTATAATCATTAAATTCATCGGGGCACTGTTTCAATACTCCTGCTCATTTAAAATGGTATACAAAAATGTTAACAGAAAAGATCGATTTAGATCTTGTTGATCGTCAATGTGATTGCACCTTTCTCTTTAATTAACTACATGAATGTTTTGACCTTTTGAGGACGTTTTAATGGTGTTGAGCATTTGCTTTCATCTTTCCTTGCAAGGATACTGTTCTTTCTGTTTAGATGTGAAGTCACTTTATATCCTCTGTCCGTTCCGATGGCTTTGACCGAGGGGTATCATATTACTTTTGTTTGAGTGGGGTTTCAGGTGATTGCCGGTGGCCCAAGAAATCTCCCTGTCCCTCTCTCATTGTTTGAGCCAACATAGACCTCCTCATGTGATTAGATTGTAAATACTACCAACGAACCAGCAACATTCAGTTAGTCTAAATCGGGGGTTTATCAGACCTAATGAATTAGAGGTCTCTTCACGAGTAAAATATACACAACCCACCATCGAAAACCTGTGAATTCTTCAAACCAATCCCGACCGGATCCACGTTAATCGCTAACTAAAAGCAATGTGAGTTCGAATCGGCACGAAAAGACTGACCAGTTTTTTAATATATTCGATGTAGCTCTTTTGTCAGGTACCTTATCTCCCTTGCTCCTATTTACCCAGGTGCTAATTGTAGAACAACTGACTCTGTATCATCTAGACTCTGCTGTATATATACTCAGTGTCGATTTCCTGAGACAGACGTCTCCCCCGTATTTTGTATTTCCCTAGCTACTTCTCGCAACTTCGAGACAAGGCCTCGACGAGAATGGTGGAGTGGAAGGGGGGGGGGGGGGTAACAATGGGTTTCACAGCAACGAATCGAATTGCCACAATCATGCTCCTTCTATCTTATTATTTTTCACTGTATTTTCTGAGAGAGGAGGGTGTGAGTGTAACTTTCATCCATTCCGCGAGTTTTAGCGGGGCGTCGTGGACCCAGACTCGTTAAAGTTCCTACTGTGTTCCGTGTGTGTGTTTGTGTGTGTGTGTGTGTGTGTGTGTGTGTGTGTGTGTTGTGTGGTGTGTGTGTGTGTGTGGTGTGTGTGTGTGTGTGTGTGTGTGTGCGTGTGTTTGTGTGTGTGTGTGTGTGTGTGAGGGGACGGGGGTTCGAGGAACTTTCCTCCCAGTGGCCACATCAGGTCGCCTTCGTTATCAGTTTCCTAAACGTTGTTGCCGTGTGTGGCACAAACGTCCCAGAGACCGACTTGCGTAGCACGGACACTCGTGGGCCCATACCCTCCTGATTTACGTCCCAGCATTATACTCTCCGGGCTCGTCGATAACCAGGTTAATAGGCTGTTGAGTGCCTCAAAGCAGGAGAGACTCAATAAGGCGCTACATGATATATTTATTCGCACAAAGTAAAGGAGCTAACAGAGCATCACATTCCGATGTATTGAGTCCCTGTCTTAATTGTTATCTGTCTAGTAGGTCCCGTGGCCGTGGAAGAGACCATGACTCCGACCAGGAGAGCATCAACCTACAGAGAAGAACACAACCAACCGCCGCCGCAACCATCACAGAAGTATATATTGTGAAACATTTTTAATGGGGAAGTGAGATTTGACGAGGTGTTGCAACAATATACAATCCTCATATGAAGAGTAATAAATGGATACGCAAACATAAACGTCTGGTATTTTGGAAACTTTGTTAGCAATTGAGAACTGGAATTTCTTTAATAAGATATACAAGATGAGTCCTGACGCCACCCCAAACAATTGACAACTTGCCTTGTCATGGGAGGCCTTGCATCGATCTCTCATGTATCCTCAATCATTAGAAATTCGTTCAAAATGAAATAACACATTTTGAGTGAGGGGAATTGACATGCCCTTCTCATAAGTGTAAGGTAGAAGAGATGGAGGCCTAGTATCTTCTAATTAGATCATCCATGCATCTCTTACTGATAGTGTTTCATTTTGTGTGTGATTAGGAACGCGAGTTAGGAATTTGATGTTTTGAGATTCATGTTTAGAATTCGGCAATACTGCAATACAGTGGTGATGTTATAACGCTTCGATATAATTGTTCATATATATATGAACGATAATATCCGAAGCATCTATAACATGTTTGTACCAGTATATACCATGTGACATATATTCCTAAGCTTAAGTGAACACACATAGTCGCAAAGAAATAGCGGCTATACCGAAACAACCCTTCTCCCCATAACGCCTGTTATGACCAGCCTTGCATCATCAGACTACATCAGCTTTTTGTGACTGCAAAGGATATGTATCAAATGAGATTTACAGGCTCCGCTCACGCGAACTAAAGGAAAAAGCATTTAATCGTAGATAGTAGTAACAGGCGCGCACAGAGCAAATCGTTTGACCCTTGTTTAAAGTTTATAACGTAGGGAATGGACTGTTGTAAAAGTATTCGACTAACAAAGAGTGTAGAATTTACTGTTCCATATATTTCCTGCAGGTCTGCATCCTTCATCTGCTCAATGGCCGACATAAATAAGACAACATTTTTTATTTTTTTTTATTTTACAGTTGTACAGATAGCGGGGCAAATCTTGAAAGGTAGGCTCATACAGTATGCACACTCTGCATACGATATTGTTGATTTGTTTTCATGGCGTTTTATTTCACATCCTCCCTTGCATATGTGTCTCTTCCAGTTCCGAAATTGTTATCCTAGCAAGGTCAATAAAGACTGACGAACAATTGTGTGCAGTTTCACAACCTTGAAACATAAGAACGTTCTCTATCGATACGTTAAGAATATCCCTCGACACTGTAAGTTCCGGGATATTTATGGTTCTGGGTGTGTAGCCGCCGCCGCCACAGGCTCCGCCGCCGCCGCCGGAAACTTTAGGCCTTAGCGCAATAACTCTTTAAAGCTTTAAAACCGATTGATCTGAAACTTGGTACACATGTCCGCCCTAGTAAAATCTCGGATGAGTTCGAAAGTGGGCATCATTGCACTGCTGGGGGCCGCTAATTTGCATAATTTACGCGAAAATTTTCAAGTTAGACGGATTCGAACGAAACTTGGTGGGTAGGACTATAGTTGATCCCGAAAATGTTGAGGTCAATTTCAAGGTCATCTAAGGCCAAATTTGCAAAATTTATGCGATTTTCCAAACATTGTCAGATTTGAACGAACCTTGATGGGTAGGGACTATAGTTGATCCCGAAAAATGTGGAGGTCATTTTCAAGGTCATCGGAGGTCAAATTTGCAAAAGCTATCGATTTTCCAAACTAAGTCAGATTTGAACGAAACTTGGTGATGAGGGCTGCATTTGTTCCTCATAAAATTAGAAAAAAAAAGTCCCTTGCATAATTCAGGTGCCTATAAACTTCCAAAACTTGGTTGATGAAAGTTTATCTTGGTTTCTGACCAAGAGTATGGGGTGTTGATACTTTCTTCCCAATGCTTCTCAAAGCGGGGATATCACTTGTGGGCTTTTACCCGGCCTACACAATGTCTAGTTCACTTTGAGCCTAGCCCTCCTATCGCATCCTCACGAACTCAGATACGTATATCTGCATACCGCCCCAACTACCGTCTTTTCATCCGAGGGATTTGCCGCTCTATCGCGGTCCTATGCCGATAAATGAATGTTCATCTCTCTTGTGCATGTAGTCATGTAGCTGTCAATTGCTTTGTATGTTTTTGTAGTGTGTTGCACAATTACGGGATTTGTGTTGGTTGGGTTATTATTTTCTCTGGTTAAGATTCAGTATTGCTCTTTGGTAGTGGTGAAATCCTGGCTTCTACCACTGATCCCTGCCTTTGATTGAAGCGAATAAAGGCTCACTCAGTGGAATACTCACTTACATTAGTCGGACAGGTACATTGGAATGGAACGGGAAGAAGATGGAATGCACTTCTCGTTAATTTCTGAGCGTTTGTAGACAAGAGAAAGCAAGTATCGCTTCATCGAGTGATGTTTCCTGTTTTTGCTTTCAAAGACGTCTGATTATTTCTAAATTACCCTCGATCGTGTCTAAACATCTCGTAGACCTAAATGCATTAAACTTACTTATCCACCTGTATGTCACATTTTGCCTTTCCCGAGGATTCTGTCAAGAGATTTCACGCCCGTTTCCACTTTCCGTATTTGAAACCGTTATTACCATGTTATCGGTTTTATATGTTGTCGTATCTTGACAGTTCATCTAAATCGACGATTTATGAAGAGACGTCAGAGCATTCTAACGAATCGGAAAGTGAGTATTGGGTTCGTTAAAAATATCAGAACCCCCCCCCCCCCTCTTAAAAAAAGGGATGCCTGCCCTGGGATGAAAAGTGTGTTCGAATCCGTTAACTGAGAACCCCATATTAATTTAAACGATAACCAGGCATTTAGTAATCTCAGGAGCAGTCGTGCTTTTGATAGATTTCGTGTCCGGTCTTTCATTCCCAGATCACTACACAACGACCGGTGAATCCGGTGCTGGGCTGAGAGAGAATGTTTCGAGGAAGAGATGTCTGTCTGATAATGGCGATGAAGAAGGGATTCTGTACGACAGATGGATGGGTACTGTTAGTACGCGGGGCAGGAAGAAGCGTTGCGTGGTACTGACGACATTGACCGGTATGGTCTAGTGTCCATGCCAGCTAGGTGATCGAATCTAATATAGGCGCGTTATAGAAGGTGGGGGGGGGGGGGGGAGGGCATACCTTTACGATGAAAAGAGGGGCGACCTTTCCGAGGTAGAACGGGGGTATAGTTGTTGGGGTATTCCCTAGTTTTATTATTTGACGGAACCTACCGACAACGCAAAATGTCGATTTGTATTAAGTTAGGTTCAACCAAACTTGATGTGCTGCTATTTATAAAACTGAACACGTTTTCGGAGGACATTCTCGTAAGTATGCTCACTTGCTACACATGCCGCATCCATACACCCCGTCCTTTAATGTGCTGTGTTAGGTACATAACCTTGCTGGGTTCATTTGTATTCGTTCCTGTGAACAAAAAGGGTGCCTTGTGCCACCTCTTGTGCCACTGCTGTGCGTGATTGGAACGCTCTTCCTGGTTGCATCAGATCTATTGAATCTATTCATACTTTTAAGTTTAACTGAAGGAACTCCCAGTTAATGTTTAGGGTTTGCCTCACTCAGCGACCTGGAGTTTGCGAAGGTTTGCGGGTGTTGTAGTAGTGTGGGTGAGATTTGGGAGGTTGTTGTATTTTTGTCCTGTTTCGTTGTGTTCCTGAGTGTGCAATCGTTTTAATTTGGGACTCCATTGATGGCCTTCTTTTTGTGCCAAGGGTGTTGCCCCGTGAACTCTATTTAATTCATCTGATCTTTTGTCCTCGTTACGTATCTATTTGTGTCTGTTGTATCATTTGTCTTTTGGAAATATAAGCACAATGAACAAAACAAACGGCCGCATCCCCTAAACCTCAAGAAATGGATCCCGGCATGGCATCGTCCCACAGGAACCCTTGGGTTAAGACTACTCCAATAATCCGTATTGTTCCTGGCCTTGTTCTCGAGTGGGGATCGGGTAGGGTTCGGTCGGGTCACCAGATACCTCTGGGGGTTCGCCATGCCATTCACTGGGAATCAGTTTTTTAGAGGCCACTAGATCTCCATCGACGAATGATCTTGTAAAAATTGTTTGAATCGGAATAATCAAGGTATTCTAAATCCTTTCACTCACCCAGGTACTTATCTGCTGGTTATCGAATTTTAGGACATTGGTTTGACAGTTACCAACTGTTGAACTATGGGAAGAGTAATCTGGTGTTATGGGTATCGATTCAAGAGCATTGGTTTCAACAGTAACACATGTTGAACTGGGAACAGTACTTTTCGTTGACTCATGGGGGGTATCGATCAAGAACTTGGGTTTTCGCCAGTTAACACATGTTTACCCTATGAAAGTAGTTCTGGTTTCGACGGGTTAATCGATTCAGATATTTGTTCAATCCCCAGTTGCACACACTCTTGAACCAGGAACAGTCGTTCGTGACTAAGTTAATCGCTTCAAGTACAGTGATTTTACAGTTAACACATGGTAAACATGACCATAGTTTGGTGATCTGGGTATCGATTAGGAACATTGGTTTGACAGTTAACAATTGCTAAACTATATAAGTAATTTGGTGTTATGGTATCGATTCAGAACATTAGTTCAACCGTTTCCACATGTTGAACTGGGAACAGTACTTACTTTCGTGGCTAATTAATGGGGTATCGAATTCAAGAGCATTGGGTCGACAGTTAACACATGTTAACCTATGGAAAGTAGTCTGGTTGCGACGGGTATCGATTCAAGAACATGGGTCAAACAGTGCACACATGGGAACCAGGAAAGTCGTCGGGACAATGGATATCGATTCGAGAACATTGATGACATAAACACATGTTAACTATGAAAGTGTCTGGTGCGATGGCTTATCGATTCAAAACATTGGTTCAACATTAACACATTGTTGGACCCAGGACAGTAGTGTGGCTAAGGGGTTATCGATTCAAGAACATTGTTCGACAGTTAACAACATGTTAAACTATGAACAGTAGTTTGGTGATATGGTCTGATCGAGTAGGGCAAATGGTGTTGACAGTTTAACAGTGCTAAACTTGATAAGTAGTTTGGTGTTATGGTATCGATTCAAAAACTTGGTTAACAGTACCACATAAGTGACCCAGAATAGTAGTTCGTGGCTGTGGGTTTATCGATTCAAGAACATGGGTTCAAAAGTTAAACACTGTTAAACTAATGAAAAGTAGTATGGTGCGATGGGTATCGATTCAAGAACATTGGTTCGATAGTTACCCATGTGGAACCAGGAACCGTAGTTCAAAAGTGGCAAGGGTATCGATTCAAAGAACAACATTGGTTCGACAGATGTCAACTATGACAGTAGTTTGGTGTGCTATGGTATCGAGTCCGGAAACATGGTTTTTGACAGTTAACAAATGTAAAAATATGAAAAATAGTTTGGTGCTATGGGTATCGATTCAAAAACCTTGGTTTAACAGTTAAACATGTGAAAAAGGAACAGTGTCCGTGGATAATGGGTAATACATTCAAGAAACATTGGTATGATAGTAGACAACAAACACATTCTAACAATGAGCAGTAGTTTGGTGCAATGGGCATTGCTTCAAGACCTTGTTAACAGGTAACACCATGTTGAACCAGGAAAAATGTGGGTCGTGGCTAATGTGCTACGATTCAAAGAAAATCGGATTGGACAGGTGAGGCCATAGTAAAATTCACGGATTTTCATGGTTAAAGTTCTGTTTCATTACATCATGACAGTGAAACCCCAGACGAATTTCAACGATTGAGTGTACCGATGAGGAACAATCAGCTAGTGCAAAAAATTTGGCTCGTGACATCACGGGGAAACCGCAGGATCCCCTATAATAAAAGGCAAGGAAGGACATGTAATTTTGGAAAATTGACCGAACAAAAACTTACATGGGATCCGAAGAAAACCTTCGAAATCAATTCACAAAGTATTAAACAATAACCATAGTAACTAAATTGAAATATCTCTACGAGGCAACATGCTAGAACCTCCAAATTTGTTGTGGGGTTATGATATGTCCCATTTATTACGTTGCCGTTTGGTTTACTGACCTTGTCCTTTAAACATGTTAGACTATGAACAGTAGTTTGGTGCTTTGGACATCGATTCATGAATCATTGGGTTTATTCGATCACATGCTAAACCTTAACTACACGCGGCAGGATATAAAATTGATGGACTGTTAACAAACAAATATACTGTTCTTATCTGTCCACAGAAAGACTTCACTGATTCAAGAACATCTCACATGCGAGACACTGGACAGTCTCTTGAATAGAATGAAAACCAACCCTGAGGTTTACATGATGTCAGCGTTAGAAGTCATAAATCATAGTATTGGGATTCTTAAAGGAATGGAATTGATCCATTCATTCGGGGTAAGATTAAGAGATGATAAGGTAAGATATGATTTCCATAAATATCGATATAAGCAATTCCTACAGTAATACTGTAAAGGGATTGGGTCTATTATCAACCGTACTGCCGGTACAGTGCGTAGTTTTTTTTTTTTATCATAATTGTTTTTAGTATAGTGTTGGAATTTGACGTTGAGAGTGATACTGCTCGTAGAAAGATTAATGTTTGTTGTTGTTTATCGGGTGATCCTTTGACGTTTCCCTTAGTGGTTGTAATTACAGTCACGATGGGCGTGGTTTCGGTCTTCAATTCATAGTTTCGCTGTAATGCAGTGGATTCGTGCATGGGTTTCTGATTATTTGTTTCGGATATAGCCTACTTGCAATAAGGCTTGTCCGGTCGCTGTGAGCAGTGTGTTGACATGAATCTTCCGCTCCTCCAGGTTGCGAGAAAGAGTCGGCTCCTGGAGTTCACTGATCGTCCTTTCGGAGCGGACGTATATGGCGAATGGTTTGAGAATGGTTTACACCTCTGAAACGATATCCTCTGAGCACTTATGTCGAGTATCATTAATGTCCTCTTTCGTCAACACAGAAGGGTTCTTGATGAGCCTAAATAAATTGGCTTCCGAATTGTAGATATCAATGAAAAAATAGGCTATAATATTCGTCTCTATGTATCTAATACAAGTTTTTTTGCATCCGGGACTTTTTATGGACAACGTGCTCGTGACCAATCAGGGACAATGTAAGCTGTATGACTTCTGCCTAGCAGAGGGACGCACACAATATATCGACTATCAAGAAAGCAGAGGTAACGTCTACATAAGACAATATTCGTTCATTCATTATATTTTGAAACATTAATTACATATTTGACTCAACAATTCAAGGTATGCTCATCAATATAAATAGATTGTTAGATGAATAGATAGATGAATATTAAATGAATGAATTCATGAGTAAAAAAAGGGAAATGTTACAGAACTGGGTAAAAAATTATTGGATCAATATTCATTTTTTTGCTCTGATATACTGTGCTTCTGAACCTGGATATTTTCAAGTATTGTTTTTAGCTTTCGTAATTTGTGATGTTTCCGATTTTTCTCTGATATATACTGATGAACAAGCGAATGAAATTTCAACCGATTGCCTTGTATTTTCATCATGGAATCGCAAATGTTTGATCCACTTCATTCTGATGAACTAATAAAGAATATAATTAAGTGGAAAATATTAGTCATATTAGGGCACCATTCGTCATACAATTGAAACATATTGTTCTGCTCAATTTTATCATTCTTGCCCCCCCCCCAATAAGGTTTAGAATGACCGTCCCTATTTCTTTCAGAAAATAGAAACTGAAATAAATAAATAAATAAATAAATAATAAATAAATAATAATAAATAAATAAATAAATAAATAAATAAATAATAAATAAATAATAAATAAATAAATAAATAATAATAAATAAATAATATTCTCTCTCACTGTTCTTCAGGTACTACGGTCAATGAATCGCTTCGCACCGGAAGTGTTCAGCCATCATGAATACTCAAAGGCCAGTGATGTATGGTCGGTTGGCAGTAGTTATCTGGGTGCTGAAAACTATGGGTATGGTGATATCACTTCATGTTAATGTATTTGACGATACATAACGATTTCCCTCGCCAACAGGCGTCGTGCATTCGTAGATTAAATATTACTCTAGTCGTGCATTTGCGTATTTGGAATGCCAATTGAAATTCATTGCGTTCTTTCTACGTAATTGGGTGGAGGGCTCAACAATTTTCTCTCAGTCGCCTCAAAAGCAGATCTGGGAGATGAATTAGTTAGGAAGGTGTAACAGGCGATAATTGAAGAATGTAACCTCTCAAGACATGTCACGGGAGCGATGACAGCCTCGAGTGCTGTGACTAACCGACGTTTGGCTCGCGTCCTACCGCCATCCTCGTCTTGCAAATGTATATGTTTTTCTTCCAAATATCTCTATTGAGAATAGCGATACCTGTTGGAAAAGCAAGAGTGTCTGTTGGTCAGAAGAAGAAAAAATGGGATTTCAAACTATAATTATGCATGTTGTAAATACCTACTTTATTCAAAGTTATTACTAAATGTCATCACCATCCCTTTTGAATACTACTCAATCATGTCAATATTTCGTTTATGTACTTTAGAGGTCACCGACATTTTCAGTATCTGCTGTTCGAAAATGCATTATTTTTTTTCAGGATCATACCCATTCCCATGGGACTTTGATGCGACGCACCGTGTGTACCCACTCCCAGTATATGATAACGTGAATGATCGTAATCAACTGCGGTTAGTAAAATTGATCCAACTGTTAATCAGTCTATTCATTTAACAAGCTAGTTTGAAGAGTCGGTGGAACGACTAGTGGGGGTTGTACAACAATGGCGGTCTTCAAGTCGGGTGGGGGGCTGTGACCCCCATTTACTCTCATGGTGGCACTGCCCGCCTTGGATGGCCAAATTAAAGTGCCATCTGATCGATACTACTCCCTTACAAATTTAAGTCAGCTTTGGTCTCTAGCTAATAGCCAAGGCGGGCTGATCTCAGGAAGTCCGTTTTCGTGACCGCTGTTCATAAGAGGTGGTTGTGACATCAGGCTCTAGAATAGCTTCTATTACTAGCGGATTAGCTCGGTCGCTAGAGCTCTAGAAATTAAGAAGAATCAATAAATTAACAAGAGATCAAAATATTCACATCGAAGTCTGGAGGGCTCTACCAGCTACCGCATCTGTTAGTTTTATTACGTAAGTCAATGGAGAAGACATATAGCATATGTTTTCATTGACTTAAGTAATAAAATGGGGGTTAGCGTAGTGAGCGTAATTTGGCAAGCTTTGACCAAAGCCAATAGTATTAGTGACTTCCTGAGATATCCAGTTAACAACCAGCAAACACAAAACGTTTTCATTTTGAAAAGAGCTTTCAAAAATGTTTTCAGAACGTTAAATGTGATGGTAATAAACATTTTCATAACGTTTTTTATAGTCGTATTATTTTTCAACGCTTTAAAAATACATTATTGTTATAACGAATAAAATGTTGCAAAAAATGATTTTCTTGAAACATTATACGAAGCATTCTCATAACGTTATAAAACGTTTTTGTGTTTGCTGGGAAGGCCCTAGATCTGGATTCATTCAGGTCGTGCTCCACGATAACTGTTAGGGACTGGTAACCCTGCGTGTTGTAATCCTTCGTTGGTGATGTTTGCTACATAGGCTAGTTGGGTGTTAATCAAGTTCCAGAATAATTGTTACCGGTAAGGATTGGTAGACCTGTGTCGCCGATGTTTGCTACATAGGCTAGTTGCGTGTTAATCGAGTTCCACAATAACTGTTAGAGACGGGTAACATGTTGTTGCCGATGGCTAGTTGTTCGATAAACATGACAGGTGATATCGTGGACAGTTTCGTTTGTACCCTATGATGACGTTTTTGGTATCTCAACCGGCTGACTCGAAGAAGCCACGAAGTATTTCCAAACTATAGAACATGTGTTGCAGAAAATACAACATCGTTAGAGCGGTGAAACATTTATTATATTATAATATCTTATAATATGCATTTTGAGTGGTTCAGGTGAAATAAGTTTACTCGAAAGCTCTTATCACTCTTGTCGAAACAGACCCCCAATGTTTTCATCCATTTCAGGAACGATCCCTGCTAAAGGGCTGGAAGTCACGCAGTTCTCTTCGTCCAACAATACAACGGTTAAGGCTCTCTTACATGAAAGTAGGTTTCATGTTACAGTATATCTGTTTTGCTTCAACATGGAATTGGGATTAATTATTCCGCTTAGAAATCAAAATATGACAGTTAATAATCGATAATGCACTATTCCTCTCGTTCGGGGGCTGGGTTCGATAGTGTGCCCTGTTTCATTGTTATAGAAAGGACTCATGACGTTGTACATTGCAGTAAGGGTTCATAAATGCTCTGAATCCCATTGACACTGACACTAATCATATTTGTAACGTACCTATCGAAAATCTCGTTCTATATTTCTAATCGATTATCTTTTTGTTACAAAATCAGGATAGTAGAATAATGTTCAATTTTTAAGGCAATCACATGCAGAAGGTTTAGTCTTGTGAGTTATTCCCTGTTGGCGGTTATGTACTAATCCTTTTTGTAGTGTTATATTTCAGTCTTTGTGTATCCATTTTATTCTCTCTTATTACTCTTTACTCACCAGTCCACGCTGAACTTTGATGACCAGTGAAGCGAAGCAATGACCGAGAGGTGACCTTTATACTCCATGAATCCATACAGTACTCCAGGAGAGACTGAAAAAGATACTGACAGTGATGCGTTAGGGAAAAAAAACAGAAATTGCAACGCCATACCAACATTCAAAGGAATGATCGATTTAGGAGTGTAGTGGACAAACTGTGTTATTCCACTTTTTCAAATTCATTAGAATCCAAGATTTTCAAAATTTCAAATTATTAAGCCTCTATCAGTTTCATATTTTTGCTTGCGTCATTTCACTTCTTCAAATTCATTTGAGACTTTCAAAATTCCGAAATGTTAGGCCTCTATCAGTCTTTTTGTATTTTTGCTTGTCGGTTTTAGAAATAGGTATGCCTAATCAGACGAATTTCATACCTTAGTTTGCATGTTAGCCTCCATTGTCACGTTATCTTCATGAATGCAAGCTTGTATGAAATTAGTTGAGGTAGGTAGCGGTTATACTGATATAGCGAGGAATAAGCCTGTTGTTGTTGTTGTCAGTTAAGGTCAGGAGAGTTTTGCCCTTCAAAAAGGTTATAAGCACGATATCTAACGAATCCAATCCTGTATCAAGTTGAAGTCACGTTGTGAGGTTGTGGATGCCAGATGAAAATGAATTCTAGCCTCCGAATAAACTCGTTTAGGGAAATCCCCGCCTAATGTTACAGAGCTTCTGTGGTTCGCTTTACTGTAAAACTAGTTAGTCATATTGCATATAGATTTCCTTTCATTGGTATACCATTCATATGTTATCCAAAGGCCAAGTTGCATCTGTTCCCAAGCAAATTGCAAACTTTTGAACGACATAGAACTTGACTTTGATTATTGTAAGGTTATTTACCTTTTTCGTTTCTTTGTATATGGTCCTATTTAGTATTTAGCCTACCATGCCACCTATAAAATGTTGAATTATTATATGATTTTGGTTATTGTGTGTGGTTCTTCGATTTTTTTTACCGTACGAATCTGATAAGCAATGAGGTGAGCGTGGTTGCGCAACAGTTGATTTTAGTGTTCTCTTCAGCAGTAGGAAATAACATTTCCAGTCATTTTACTTAGCTAAGGATCCAGGAATTGTGAAAAATGAAACTGATTGAGAATTTCTGGTATGATCACACTGAAATCCATTAGTCATCTTTTAAGTGAAAATATTTTATACTACCTTTTAGGTAATAATCAATTCCTGTATACAATATAGCCTACCAACGGTCAACACTTTTGCAGTTTGGCGTATCTTATTGTGCCCTCCGTGGGTCAGAGGTTTAGTGGGTTATGTGTCTGTTGACCTCATATGTATACATTTTCCTGAGGATTTCAGAAGAAGGGAAGGATTACAAATCAATGTCTACGATACACAACGTCAGTCAATGCTACTCAACCATGCCATCATTATTCCGTACACAAAGATTAACGTGAACGAGGCCTAAATGTTAATTTTCCTCCCGACCGAATCTATGGCCGAGGAGGAGAATATCTTCACCTCCAAGTAAGACCTGGATTCACGCGAAATCTCTCGAATCTGTAAATTCCTTCTAATATTATGAATATCCACATGAATGTTCGCTTAAAAAACTCGAACCATCTATTCAGTCATTAAGAATTCTCTTTAAGAGTCCTTAATCGTAGTGTCGTACTATATTTAAAGGCTGTTGAAAGTAAAAGTTAATTTAATGTATCATTAACTACCACCTCTTGCGCTGGTCAATCATTTTCAACACTGTGAATGTTTCAATTGTGTCACAGATAAAACACGATGTTTTTGGATGATACACCCTATCTGTAAAAATTGTAATTCTTTCATGGGTATTGCTCCTGTTGTTATAAGACCACGCCCGTCATAATAGCTCTCATTACAACGATATTGTCCAATAGCAGGAAAATATTCAACAGAATGGAAATTGGGCAGGAAAACGACAAAAATGGATTTCAGCAGAATCGTTCAATACATTCGTTACATTATATATAGTCAAACGAAATCACAACATCAGCAACCTGAATTTTTGTTTTTAAAATATACACTCAATCCGCTATCATGGTTTGCCTGAAACAGTCGAGCTGAGAGTTAAAAGTAGTCAGGAAAAGGGAAGACATTGTACATCCTTGCGGTACCTGCTATTGTATTGACATATTGATCGTAGACGTTGAACAATAGTGAAATGAGGATGTGCATGTTAATGCCAATAGAAAGTATCGTTCAGTGAGAAGGGAAAAGTTGTGTACTCTAGAGAGTCTCACCGACACTCGTTATAACTGACAATGAGCATCCCGTTTTAAAACAGTGCAGTAGACATGAGAGCAAGGACGTTCCATCTAAATACCTGAGATTTAAAATCTGACAGCTCTAGTGAGACAGTTCAGTGCCAACTGGCCATTGATGACGCTGTAAAATATTTATCGTGTGCAATCTCTAGTGTTTTTGCACAACAACTCGTTTAGTTCTGAGATTTGTTCGGTCAAGCAGAGTCAGGAGGATGTAATCGTCATGATCGACCTGATGCTACGTCAATTACTATTTTCAAAGGCACTCTTAGCGCTCAGACAAAACAACATCTTCCGGAAAACTTTCACTCATTGCTTGTTTAATCTTAGCAAAAATAAATGTTTTGCGAACGTCTAGCTGCAATAGTTTGCCTGGCTGGAAGCTTTGAGACGATAGTCACCGTTAATACTTATATAAACATTATAAATTGAAAGAATGACAAAAGGAAGGTAACCATCCTCGACATTAGGGTCATAAACGTTCTAATAAGTGCTTTTCTTCGGCAGAAGGGCCCTCCCCGTGGACTAGATATTACTCCAGGTCGAGGTTTGGCTGAAGCAACAGCATGAATCGAATCTCAATCAGGGCACACAACCAAGCCAAGAATAAGAACATTTCAGGCAGCTCCAGCTCATCACGGAGCCCTAAAAGATTCCCATTTATACACACCCATATAATCTTTGTTCTGAACCCCATGGTTTTTCGACGACTTTTCACACTGCAAGAAAACGTTGTTCGTTTTGTGGAATGCAGACTTACAACAGCTCTTACTTTGTTCGGCGTTCAAACGATTTTTGAATTTTAAAAAAATTAGAGCTCATACCGAGGCCTATATATACATGTAGATTTCTTTCAAAAGTTGCAACATCATCAATCTGAGCGAAGCATCATTCTACAAAGTGAATAGCCAGGCATCAACATCTGTTTATTTAGAGAAAATGGCATTGTCGGCCAAACTCTACAGTCCTGGTGAAAACACTCAATACTTCAATTACTTCATCAGTATTGATCAGGCTGTTTATCTGAGAATAAATGAATAATTATCGGAATGAAACTACTTTTTTCCAGGTGTTTGGGACGTTTGTCAAATACCAATCAGTGCAATTATGTATACCTCATGGCAACTGTGACATATGAAAACAACTCCGTTGTGATTCTGTTCTGATTTCTGAAATTCTCTTTAATAGTGTCTATGAACATGCTCGGAGTTTGGATTCGGAATTTAAGAGAAAACTCAGCTTTGTCAAAACATGATATAACCAATTTTCTGCTATTTGTGGAAAAAATTAAATTAAAGGTGAAAATTGTTTAATAGTTTGTGAATATTCATAAATGTGGTATTGGTATTTTTTGTACCATGAATATTGTTAGATACTACTTGAGTTTGTATAACACGTGGAAAAAGTCTATCAATAGGGTGTAGGGTCCAATTGATTTATGACCTCCATTTTTTCATTTAAAGAAAAATACATTAATTGCAAATGTCCCATCGTGTTATTTATTTTAAAAAAACAATAGACTACCACAGGCACAAGCGCTGAGAACCTCAAGCCCCGACTAAATAAGCATCTGACATGACCAGATAGGGAGTGAGGTTGGGTTTTTGTCGGGTGTATGTATCTCACACATGCGGAAGAACAATTCACAACCCACATATATACTGAATGAATATAATAATAATAATAATAATAATAATCTAATAATATAATAATAATAATTAATACTAATAATAATAATAATATAATAATCTAATAACATAAACATTTGATCATTTGTTCTGGGGTGTAGAGTGACCTCAAGTTTTATTTTTGATAACAGAATTGCTGTTATTAAAGAAACAGTTTTTCTTCTCAAAATGTGATTATTATTGTTGTTACGGTAGTGTTAATCACCCGTATAATTTTTTAACTCTTCATATGAAGAAATTTATTTTTGATTGTAAGTTGATTAAGACTAAACCACTAGTAAACGATTTCTTTCATAAATTTAAATTCGCTATCAAAGTAGCGCAGAGAATGAAGAAGCAAGCCAAAGGCAAGACCTGATGCGTGCATTCGGTACTTGTGAAGAGTTATTTCGATGACGTATTTGACTGTGTTCAATATTGTTTATTATTATCTATGTATATACATATTATCATGATTCAAGAGATGAATAAACAGAGGAAAAAAATAAATAATAATAATAATAATAATTATTATTATAATAGCACACTATATGCCTATGTCGAATAATGCTAGAGTCCGATTACTCCTTACAATACCTTGCACTCCTCTATCGATGCCCATTTCTCAACACTAGGGCTATCAGCCTATCACTCATCACATATTGTCCTAGCGAATATGACTGCACGCCTGTCTGTACAAAAAAAGAATATCGTTGTGTAAAAAGATGTCGTCAAAAAGGTTTCTGTTGATGAATTGTGTCTGACAATGAAAGTGATTTTGAGGTGGTGGCAACAGAATGTTATTGAATCTTACCGGTAGCTCGAGTACTACACTACGAAACTGTAGGCTCAAATTGGTCCATATATCTTTGAACAGTCGTGTAAGTTCAGTCAATACGAAAAGATCGAAACGCTATTCATTTTATCAAAGGCGGAGCTCCATAATTTGCCGGTGGGAGTATGTTTATGAAAACTAACCCACTGTGCCCCTGGAAAACCGAAAATACATTTGAGGCAGTCAGGTTGATGTAAAGGAGCAGCTGCTAACCTTGGCACGATAACGTATTGTTGGTCAATAGTATCCTGCTATGAATTACGGAAATATAATGTTGCAACCTTACTACTCGAGATATACTCGAGATATACGATAAGGCCAAATTGCAACATTGATTGGTCGTCGGAAATCATGTTTCAAACGAGATAATGTCATTGAGAGTCTATGAAGCTCCATCCCCCCCCCCCCCCTCACCTCCCCCCCCCCCTCCCCCCCCCCCCCCTCCCCCGCCCGACCTCTCCCATTCCTGGCCTCACCAGACGATTACTCAGCGTGGCGTCATTCTTACTTCGCCGTCGGTCATTTGCCGATGAAACTGAAACTTCAACACCAAGTCGCACTGACGTCTGAGTCGCGCCCACCCTTAATTTGAGGGGTGTCCACACCGATCACTGTTTCGCGCCGTCGTAATGTCATGGCAGTTGGGGGGTCAAGTTCAATCATTCGAATGGAATTACCACATTTCCTAGAAAAAAATCACGAACAGTGCTAAGTTAATTTATTTTCATTCACAGTCATCCTTCCAATACAAGGAGATCTAATTAAACTTCTAACACTACCATGAAGTTCATTAACATTCCGAGAAAGCAAGCCGTACCTCATTCAGTCACATACAGGGTTCATCACAGGCCTGAATGGCTGAGACGGGAAGTCGTATCAATGCTGCTTGAGGGGTGTAACAGGACAACGATCGACCGTTGAAGTTCATTATCATTCCGAGAAGGACAAGGCGTGACCAGAAAGGCGTTTTTAGCCTGCATGGGCGAACCCACCGATTGGTACGACGAACCTGTTGACCGCCACGTGGCTTGACGCCGGCGAGCGTCTGATACTTTCCTGTAAGCTCTTCTTGGTAAGGATCAAGATCTGTAAATAAGTTGATGCCCACATGAAAACATAACCCTAGAGTCATGCTACAGGTGATTCGCCTTTGGCGACCTTTGACCCCACCCGACATGGCTGTTGAAGTTCCTCCTGCGTCCACCAGTTAGTCCATTAAATTCGGAGGTGGTCGACAGACCCTCCTGGAATATCATCTACCCGCAACAATCTCCACTAGTACATCAACTGCATATATCGACAGGGCCACGCCAATGGACGGCGCCCTATTTTCAGAGCGATATCTTTGGACATCATGGACGAAGGCCAAGCTGTCACTTGGATCTCCTGGATTTGGCAGCAGCGTTTGACACCCTCGACAACTTGGTTGTAGATTTATTAGTGACCAATTCGAGGTAACGGACCGGCACCTATCTTGGACCGGCTCGTACTTGGTATGGACGTGAGCAAATTGTATCGTCGGTGGTCGGCGTCTCCTGGCTCCTCATCTGTTCCCATACCACGGCCCCCCAAGCTTTACCCTAATTGAGCGACATTGCTCAATTTCCCTTCCAGGCATGCTGTTGACCACCCGGTTATTGGCCTATATGTCTAGTGTAATACAGGGCCGGATTCAGCATGTCGGGGGCCCGTGCACGTGTTAATGTGAGGCCCCAATACAACTACCAATCGAACACTAGAGACTAAGGTTTAGTCATACCGGTGACAACTCCAATTATAGCCTAATATTTTCTCCCTCCAAAACAGACCTTTTTTTTGACAAAAACCTAAATCTAAAAACTATTATGCCGGTGGTAAAAGAAAATACTCTTGTCTACTGGGTTTGCCGGGGCGGCGATCTGTGATAAATATTGGGGACGTATGGTCAGCACAATCTAAACGGAGCGCCACCATTGGTCTGCAAATTTTTCGTTCTATACTCCCATATTGCTGGAAACGGCAATTCCCGCCCTGTTGGCATTAGGGGCACATCCCTAAACAACATGGGGGCACCATGAATCGTGTCCCAACTCAATTTTCTTGTGACCTTCCCAGTATGTCCACCGCACTTGTATATGACACGTTGGAGAAAACGTATTTGCCAGAATCTAAGTTATTGTGCAATGGACTAGTGGTTATATCCTGGACGGAAAAGAAAACTATACAGCGCGCGCAGCGCGGAATTTTTGAATTTTGGTCTTATCAACATAACTGTAAGCATCTGATTAGAAAATATGTGTTATGTCCTTTGTTATACTTGCAGTATCGTACCTTTGATTAGATTTTTTTTCACACCAGTCCGTAAATTACTGGGGGGGGGGGGGGGGGGCTTCCGATATTATGTCCTCAACAGAAAATAAATGAGGTGGACCATGTCGACCGGGGATCGCCTCCCATGGGTTGGTGTTTACCTTTCCTCCCTATATTGTGCCTAACAGTATTATATTGACAAGAAGCTCCGTTTTTTTTTTTTCCGGTAGGGCAGTATGTCACTGGTTAAACAGGCGTTTTACTGGTCAAACCCCTCCGTAACAAATTGATAATTTAGTTCAACTCTCAGTGCCAAACCGAGTAGAGATTGAAAAACAATAAAAGCAGGTATTAATGAAACTTTTTTTGAGGCTATATTCTCTCATGCATCGACAGTCGCACACAAAATACGGGAAAATAAGGCACGCGCCGTTAATAATGAAATGAGTGATAAACCAAGGACACCACAAACCTTAATCCAGCCCCCAAAGGGAGCGAGGGACAATGCATGCGCATCTATCATCGGGAATTTAGGATCATAGAAAACGGAATAGAATAGCAACGACGTAATGAAACGAATACCAATGCATCAATAATAAATCGAAACATTTGTTGTAGTGACGATTTTAACAGTTTGTACTCAATGTCAGCGTCCCAAATGTGGGGGGGGGGGGGCAAACGTGGGAGACCCGGGGATGTGCCCCTGTTGCCCCGCCCTTGATCCTCTAGTGTTAATATTGATTCTAACCTACCATGTCACAACAAGTAAACATCTCAATCCAGCTCCGCCTCACTGAGATGCTTGCTAGACGGCGATACGTGATACAAAGTGAAGCTTGGTTCCACGCCTAGTCATCTCGCGTCTCGACTATTGTAAGGCCTGGCGTATTCAGCCAAGTATTTTGTTGGTAACCTATGATTCACCAGCTTCCCCTATTTGCATGATTTGTTGGACAACAATTTGTCTGGGAAATGGCGTGATAGGCAGCCACAATTATAGATTTGCAATGACATGCCACCAATCATATTCATACGGTACCGCGGTATTTGGATTTTAGAGGCGGCGTCAATAGGTGCCTAGACTAGACGGCGTCCCTATTATCGGTAGGCATACCCAATGTTTTAGTCTGTATAGATACTTCATTGCTCGATCCAATTGAATTCCCATGGTACACCCCCACAAGAGTGAAAGCCTATGACGTTATAAGACAATGCCACCCACGTACGTAGGCATCTCGGAATTTAGATGGAGAGATAAAAAAAAAAATCAACATAATATCTGGACCATTGGAAACCACATTTCTATGGTGCCAAGAAATCCTCTTGGAGGGTTCGGGATACTGGGATGGTAGGCCTACGGAGTATCCCATGCAATCGTCTATGGACTGTTTTTATTAGTTCCACTTATCACCCACTTCGATTAGTCCAGTGTATCTGGTCCAACACTCGAGTACAAAGAAGAAATCTCTTTATAAAAGTAGGCTGGTTAGAAAAACTCTCGATAAATTATTCTACAGTGCATGTGCTTCCAGCTTGTTAATAGGAAGAGAGTGAAAATCATCGTTCGGGCTGTATAGGCACAGAATCAATATGTCGTTGCTCTAATTAACTTTTGTAATAAGTTTGTTTAATAAGTGTACGAGGTTCTCCTCAAGAGGTACGCCCAAGAGCAGCCCACTTTAATGGTGCTTCACCCTCCACAGTCTGAAACTAATAGGGGGCGTCGTTTATCCAGCCATGGAGTAGTCTGCTAAAGCAGACGATATGAGAGAGCCATGTCAAACAAATAGAGGGGGCGATTTCTCTTGGTATATATTTAGGCAACGTTGGACCAACGTGATTACCATATTACGTGCATTCCCGTGTATAGAGTTCCCCCGAAAAAGTGATACAAGGTGAAAACATCAAACGCTGTTTCAAGAGGCTGGCTAGCTTTATGTATTATTTATTATTATTTATTTATTTATTTATTGATTTATTTAGTTATTTATTTATTAATTTATTATTTATTTTTATTTTGGAATGAGGGGTAGCTTCACAGTGAAATGCCACTGTTCTACAAGAAGGCCCCGCAAAAATGAAAGACACATAAAAGTAACGAAATAATAACAAATAGGAACAGGAAAGCATGTGATTACCAAGTCAATAAACAATAATTCAAGGGAGCGAACGAGTAGATTTCCAGATTGAGAGGCGCAGAAGTGATTCAATGAGCTCGTCTAGTGGATAGGGAGAATTATTCCACTAACTAGCACCGTATGGGAAAAGCTCAGTTTACCAAGATGTTTTTTTTTTTTTTTTTTCGGACGAGATCTTTGAACCACCAGGCATCAGTCGTTGCCGCTCTAGTGCGGTAAATGTGAGAACTATTTGATTCAATAAATAAGGATGTCGAATATTCGGGTGCCTGATCGGATGAGGGCACGATAAACCAATTTACACCGTTGTAATCTTTATTCCATCTGTCCTACAAATTGGCGGTCCAATTCAGTTGGGTGAGGACAAAGTCCGTAGGAGTATAAGCATTGGCGCTAGAACAATTCTAACCATTCTCTTGTGTTGACAAACCAGGACATCTTTGAAGTATTGGCACAGTTGGGACCAGGCAATGCAAAAAAATAATATAAGAAAAAGTGGTAAAACCAATGTATTATAAGAAGTTAACACGATCTGATAGAAGAAAGCGTTCACCTACCCAACAGGGCCAATCTAGATTCCTATTTTCTTACTGGTGACATGAGTGACTCTCCCAATTCAACGTCGGATCTAAGTAAACTCAAGATATTTAATAGAGTCAAACCTGAGACCAAATGATGATCCAGTTTAATACAACATAAATAGTATACTAGGTGAGGACAGGTTATGAGAGGTACCAAAGATCATAACCCGGTTTTAGTAGGGTTCAAAATCAGGTTATTGCCGTAAAACCAGTCCATTACTCCGAACAAGATACTCTTGGCCACGGTAGAAAATGACAGTATTCATCTGCATTACATCATAACATGACTATTATTGGTAACTGTAGGAAGGTCATTGACCATAATAGTAAAAGAGAGGGGCCGTGTATGGACCCTTGTGGAATACCAGAACTAATAGTACCCCAAAAAGACGAATATGTACCTACAGACGTTTTGTGTTGCCTTGATTGAAGGTAATCTGAACCAATCAATTCCAACCCCACGAAGACCATGCAAAGAGAGTTTTTGTAGCAACAGATCATGGTCAAATGCCTTTCTAAAATCTAAGACAGCAACCAGTCCAGCCGACCAAGATCCATTTGTTTTTACAAGAAATCTGTAAAGAAGGCGAGAGCGGTGTCAGTGCTGGGATTGTTTTCAAAAATCCCAGACTGTTCTGGTGCTAGCATGTCCAAGATTCATTTAGCTACTCGGATTAATTGACTATGGATAGCCCTTTCAAAGATTTTCATTACAGTAGTAATTATTGATATGGGTCTATAATTAAGCAGTCATATCGTCTCCACACTTGTGAATTGGGGTAACGGAGGCCATTTCCACTCATTTGAATTACCTCCTTTAACCAGCGATAGGTTGAATAAATCGACCCAACTTGCTGGTGAGAACAACAGAGCAAGCAGTCTTTGAAAACTGGGTGAACTTCATCGGGACCACATGATTTATTAGTCTTAATGTTACGTAACTATGAGAACAAACGAGTGAAGCAGTCCTATTACCATCGACATTTTTACCTGACCCTACACAACAGATAGGAGACAGGTTCTTCTACAATTCTCTCGGTACAACTTCCCATGTTCACCGTTAATAGTTAGGAATTAAACAGGGGCAAGCGACCTCTTACTAGGATTTGCCTTTTCATCACACTCCAAAGATGCATAGTAGTATGATAATATTCTCTTTCAGGGTGTTCGCGATTATTCACATAATGTTCGAACTGGCCTATACCTGAGGAAGTAGGATTTCCATGCCTCCCAGGTTTGATTCGGTGTTGCCTTGCTAAAAAACACTGGCCTAATCCCAAGTGAAATTTACCCGCTGTTAGTAACATTCTGAGGAACGTTGGTAAGGATCATATCCAGAACTACCAGTAGCTTGGTGATTCTAGTTGGGGCTCAATGATCAGTTTTGGAGGATGTGAACATTTCAGAGGTCTTAATCACTTTAGAATCTTGGTACAAAGCATGTTATAATTGAAATCGCCCAACAAAAATATCAGAAGTGGAAACAGAAACATTACTAACGATTGATTGATAGATGCAAGATACTCGCATTGGAGCTTGGAGCCTATAGAAGTTCCTATTAAAAATATTCTGAGTTATTGAACAACATCCGATCCGAGTGCTTCAATGTTGCTATTTTCAAGATCACAATTCTGCCGATGGGGTTTGTCTCAGGAATATAACGGCAATACCACCACCTTGCCGATTTCTGTCGAGTCTTCCCAATTGAAATCAGAAATTGAATTTCTGAATCACTAATTTAGAGTCCGAGATGGGTCCTCAGATATCTTAACATATCGAATGGTTTTCATCAGTGTTTCCTTTTAGATTGTCAAATTTAGCAGGGAGGCTGCAGACGTTCAGATGAGCAATCTTTAATCCCTTTCTCTCCACGTGAGACCGACAGACCATTTACAATCGAACTCTCATCGATTTTTGGGTTTATCTGGTTCATATGTTGAGAAGTCCGCCCTCTACACCGCGTTTTTTGTGGTTTATATCATCCCCGAGTCAACAATTGCCTTCCACGTTTGTTCATCCATAGTCTCTGATGCGGTATTATGGGTGGTTCACGCTCTTTAAGTACTTGGCATCATATTGTATCCGGGCCATTGATCATGACTGGGTAACCCTGCGTCTTGTGTAGAATCGTTGGACCAGGATTATGGTACACGCCACCTCTCTTAAAATATTTGGTATGATGACACAGAATTCGGTAATACTGGATTCTAGCCTTTCCGTATTTTACTGAACGTATTCATTGACGCATGGAGTGACGTAATAAATGCTTTACCTCCAGAAATCCTGAAATTACATGAAACGTGCAATAAAAAAACGCTGGAATTTCGGATACTCGATTAGCTGTGGGTAGTTTCTACATTAAGTCCCTATAGTTTGAGGCTTTAGTTGTGGGTGATTTTTTTTGTATTAATTTATTTTGTATTTGTTTTTTGTTTTTATTATTGTACAGGGATCCTGGGGAGAACCCATCATTCGAGCGATAGTGTCACTGTTATGATGATATTTAATAAAACATGGTATAGGAGATAGGTGAACGCACAGCGGAAGATCATCAGCTGATCCGTCTCTCTTGTGAAAGTACAAAATATGTTGACGTGGTGACGAACCAAAGACGGTTTTTAGCGATTTGTACGATTTATTAAGGTACACAGATTCCTCCTAAAAAGTGCACCCTCATATTCATGATCGATGCCTCATCAAATATATCAGGGTCCTCATTCTAACCGAAGTGTCTATTTTTTCTTTTTTTTTTTCGAAGCGGCAGTATCCTAATGTGATTATGTCAAGGCAAGGAAAGAGGTCGTTCTATGATATACAACTGGTTAACTAAGAATAAGACCAGCCAGGTCTGTAACTTCGAACATTGGACATGTGCACCTCTCATACAAAACACGTTTTCAATATCGACCTCGTGTTGCCATGTGACGTTGCCACGCATTTATTTTTTGTCCCATCCTGCCTGTGGTTTATCCCGTTGTGTTAAACAACTGCCATTAACGGATTAACCTATCAGACCAGTGAAGAGCTGAACATCAAATGAGGTTTTTCCTTAAATCAGTCATATGAATGATGAACACACTGCTCCATCCGAGAACCCCGAGGGCTCAATCTTTTAGATCCGTCCATGGCGAGCGCTGATCCCTCTGTTAACGTTGCTTGAGAGAATTGGAAATTCAAGATGGCGTTATCATGCATATCATGGTGCTCGATTGTGGGCACTGAAATCAGGCCCAGAGCAGTTCGGTTATTATCCGTTTAGTTTTGTGCGCTTCATGTACTATCTTGCCTGGTTTGGGGGGGGATCAATAGGCAACAATAATAAGCATGAAATCTCTGTCCTAAGAACAACTAAACGTGTGGATACAGAGTAGAGGCGGATGGAAGATAGGGCTCCACAAGCCATATCTGACACTCCTATAAAGGGAGGAAGACACGAAACAAACATGAATGAGGCGGAATGGGAAGCCAGCGCCGACGATCAATCCCCAAGAGAGAAAACACCGTTCCATCATCCGAGGTTTATTTCAGTTTAGTGAATAAGGGTCAGGAAGGACAAATCGTCATAAACGACCCCTGAGCCACAACAACCCAGGAAAGAAAAATGAACCAAACCACTACATTAATTCTCCCGTGATTCCTAAAAATAAATCAAGACTGTCTTGAACGCATTAACACTCTTAAGAGAACAAATTTTCAGGACGCAATCCCTCATGGATCACTCTCTGCGAGAAGAAATATTTACGATGTCCAATCTGCAGCGCTTGCCACGAAGCTTGAGACAGTGGCCTCCCATTGCAGTAACATTGGAAAATTCAAAGAAGTACGTGGAAGGACAGTCCCTCGAGTCCATGGAACAATTTTGAAAACTTAACAATTCAAATTACCCCGAATTCGCCTCAGCTCCATGGTAGTTAGACCGAGACGTCCCTTAATCTTTCTTCGTAGAATAACTTTTTCAGCATTCAATCAGTCCAGTTGCCCTACGCTGAACTTTTTCAATAACCTGCTTGTCGTTTGCAAGTAGGGATCCACACTTGTACAGATATGTTCAGTGCGGTTTCTTACCAGTTGCTTAACAGCCTGACAACAATATCATTATCAAGGAAACTGAAGTGACGTCTAATCAAGCCAGAATCCAATTCTCTTCTAGCAGCTTCGGCACACTGCTTAGAAGGTTCAAAGAGAATCAAACAAACCCCAAATCTTTTTCTGAAATCAACCTCCTGAATATTTTGCCATTTAACTTGAAGGCGTTGCGATTTGTGAAAACCAACATTCATAACTTTGGCACTTGTCGACATTGAAAAACATTTGCAGTCGGAAGACCATTTGGAAATTAATATCCAGATCCCTTTGTAACAAGTTCAGCATCATCATTCGAACCGACCTCCCGATACAACTTGGTATCGTCTGCGAATTCTTAACCCTGGCAATAACGAACCTTCAATATCGGCATATACGCCCGAATATAACGGCCAGAACGATCCCTGGGACCCCACTAGTGACTTTGTGCCAAGAAGACGACCGCCCATTCATGACAACTCGTTGGTCCCTATAGGAAGCCGATCTTCACGAATCCACTTAAGGCAATTCCCTCAATGCCAAGCTCTCCAACTTGATCAAGAGACGCTCATGAGGAACCTTGTCAAACGCTTCTGAAAGTCCAGGAAAATTATCTCAACAAGCTTGCCAGTTGTCCACAGAACATGTAACATCTCCATAAAATTCCAAGAGATTAGTCAAACCGAACGTTTTTTTTTTCTAAACTAATGCTGCGAATCCCTAATCAGACTAGGCTCATTGAAAATAATTAACCATATGATCCCGAATGATTGATTCCATTACCGAAGACAGACAAAAATAGTAGGACTGACTGGCCTGTAATTACAAGGAAGAGACCGTTTAACTTTCTTGAAAATAGGAGAAGAGAGAAAAACATTGCTCCCTCCAAATCATCCGGAACAATACCTTCTTGCAGAGTCTATTGAAAATAATAAGCTAATGGAACAGACAACTCGTCGGGCAAAGATTTTAGTAAGAAGAAGAAAGGACCAGGAGCTTTATCACTTTTGAGCTATGCAGCTTTCTTTCCTTTACTAAACCAGGCGAGGACACCATAATACCATACTATGGGAGAAACCCGACAAACTAGGTCCACCAAAATTATCCAATTCTCCTGGTCAAAAACAGACGAGAAAAAATATTAGTGAGAACTAGCCATCTCTGGGCTATCGCTGATGGATACGACCCGATTCGGAATCATCAAAGGACCATGTGTCCTTGACTTTCTGCTTCCCCCTCACATAAGAGAACCAAAAATGCCCGAGGATTCTCCTTGACTTGAGGCACTTGCCTCTCAAAATCAAGTTTAGCACCAGGAACTAAAGCTGCGACTGCAATGCTTTTGCTGAACTTTGAAATGCTCTAGATCAGACACGGAACAGAAAGAACGATAAAGTCGCCATAAATGCCTTAGAGTTTTGATGGCCAGGAAAACTTCACTATTCATCCAAGAAGGCCTCTTGTTCTTACGCCGACCCGTTTCCTCTTTCATAACTCGTTAACTTTTCGATGAAACCATTCCATAGAGTCCAACAGCATTCGTACTTCTAAACAATTCCACGCCAATTCTATTTTCTTAAAAAAAAACTAGAAAGGCCCCATCGACATTGGCCTTCTGCGAAACAAGGAACAAGCTCTAAACTCTGTGCGATATTGACGGAACAAGACACATTGAAAGTTAAAATTTCGTGATCACTTGCACCGAGCTTACCCAAGCATTCTACATTATCTACAGAATGTGGATCACTGCTCAAAACTAAACCAAAATATTATGCTTTCTGGTTAGGAAAATGTACAGCTGAAAAGGACACATCTGCGTGACATTGAACCAGCCAGATCCATGGACTGCCTCTAGTACCATCAGACCAAGGGAAATATCCGGATAATTGAAATCACCCATAATGATTGTACTCTTCGAGAAACTTCGAAAAGCATGTCGGAAAGAAGAGAGTTTTTGTCTTCAGAGCATGCTGTATCTCAAGTCCGGACTCGCTCAGTCCGGACTCAATACTCATGACTACCGGACCGTGACTCAGGCCAATGGACTCGCTCACCTTCAAGGATCGTCCTCGGACTCGGCCTCACCTGTCCGGACTCAGGACTCGGCTTTTTCAGCAAGAGTCCAGAGATGAGTCCTTCCATATTTTTTCTTCTTTTTATAAATTCAAGGAAATGAACTGTAGGAATTGTGAAATTTCTTCTTTGCAGCCTATTCCCAGTATTCATTTGAGTTAACAGGCTCTCACCCATCGTTCATCAACGGCGGCCCCATAAAATGAACTGAAAGTTGTTGCTTCACAAGGCAGAGGAGTACCAAAATATAGATGCATACTACCACAATGTTCACACTCACTGATGCAACTTCACCAAGTCCTGCACGATTTCCATAACCGATTTGTCCAGTCCTCAACACTAAATCGTCAAATCAGTGAAAAACAGGTAGCAATGCACATGATATTTTTTAGGGGGAGTGTAAGATTGGATGGAGGAAAGCTGTTTTCTGCAGTGCAACTCTGAAGCGAGAAACTGTTTCTATGGTAGTGTTGTGGTACCTAATGCGCGATATAAACAAGCAACTGATTGATGATAGGTACGTCTAGTGTAATTACCCTAGCCTAAGTTAACTGCAATCGTTGTTCTCTTGACCCAGATTAGACTAGATATGAGTAACGTACATTGCCCTTAGAGACTCGAGTGTGGCCGGTTAATAGGTACAACTGAACGGGAGCTGCGATTCGCACAAAAACTGGTTACAAACATTGTATATACAATTAAACATACACGGAAGTAAAGACTGGAACCATTTGTGCAAATCAATTATATATATATATATATGTGGAAATGTGTGTGAGGTTAGTTGTTGAGGATAAGGTTTTGGATAAGTAGCGTTAGCAGAGAACTCGAGGTAAAAGCCAGGGGCTCATTCAGATGAGGTCAGGGTTGGAAGGTCCAGGGAATGGAGCTAGTATTAGAATAATAGGAGAGATCATGAGCCTGTGTGTATGTGCAATTTATGGACTGTAGTGAATACAAAAACTTCTCAGCATGTGTTGTAATGTCCCCA